>JALMQS010000915.1:244739-323811 GCA_024734495.1 Forficula auricularia
TATCATCTCTAAATTCATCTCTTTAACACATTTATTTTTTTCCAGATACAAGTAATCGAACTAAGAATGAAACTGAAGATTATTTCTGTGAGGAATGTTTCTCTGGATTTCTATCATTGTCTGAATTCGAAAGCCATATACAGGAAGGCCATTCAGAAGAAGTACTCTTCTCAAGTCATCTGAGCGATCGGAAATACGGTGCTGAAACCAAATCGGAACCCCCTATTGCCATGATTCCTCAGAGCGAGAAGGCTTCTAAAGTGACCTTTCATAATCGATATAATGCCGCCAAACGTTCTTTACCCTCTCCTAACGATAAAAAAAAATTGAAATCAAAACAAATTAATCAATGTTTGGGAACTCATTTCTAATAACAAGCATACAGGCCAAAAGCCTTTCGTCTGTGATCACTGCGAGAAGGGTTTTTCACGAAAAGCTATATCTCAAAAAGCATTTACTTATTCATACAGGCGACAAGCCTTTCGTCTGTGATCACTGCGAGAAGGGTTTCTCGCAAAAAGGTGATCTCAAAAGGCATTTAATTATTCATACAGGCGACAAGCCTTTCGTCTGTAATCACTGTGATAAGGGTTTTTCGCGAAAAGATGATCTCAAAAGGCATTTACTTATTCATACAGGCGAAAAGCCTTTCGTCTGTGATCACTGCGAGAAGGGTTTCTCAGATAAGAGTTATCTCAAAAGGCTGAACATTTCTACAACAAAACCTAAATTGAAAAATTTGATAAAATGTGAGTTATTTATGAGATGGTCTGCGACACATGTAAAAAAGAAAATAAAGCCCATAGAAATATTGGTGGGTGAAACATGAAGACTCTGGAGGCAGAGAATTGGGGAACAGGTGTCATCGGTGAATGGAAATAAATTAGTTTCCGGTTTGTCCATTCATGCCATCGCTAATAAGCATGGTTTCGATTTCGAGAAGGGACAAGAATTCTGGACTAGGAAATGAATTGGACAAAAAGGAAAATAAAAGAGTCACTAGATACATATATATTAAACAATTTTGATTTTGATGTGTGAATTTTAAAATGGACTCGGAGAATATTTCAGAGTGCTACAGTCTGATTGTGTCATTGTAGTTTATTTTTGTTTGATTGTGAGCTTGGACAGGTTTGAATTATTAATTAAAAAATTGTATTAAAGGTGTATATATAGAGATATGTACAAATGTACAAATAAATTAGGTCTTTTTAATGTGTTTTCAGAATAAATCATTATATAGATTTTCAACTTCTAATTCGGACTTTTCCATATCAAATTGAGAATTTCTATAAAACCATGCATATTTTACATATTAATCTTAGCTTTTTACCTGAAAAAGTTTCTTGAAAGTACAAAATTCTAATCTTGAAAGGTTTTAGATAATGAGCTGAAAATTGGTACGCAAATATATTAAATTGCACCAAATTTTAGCCTTTTTCCTGAAAGCCTTTCGTGAGAGTTAAATTAAATCAAAACATTTTCTTAACTATAACTTTTTTCTATTTTTTCAACTGTTTATTAATAAATTCTGAATTTGATTTAAAAAATGACTGATTTTAATTTTTAAAATCCTGAATTTGATTTGGAAAAGTCCGAATTAGAAGTTAAAAACCCAAATATAATGATAGATTTAGTTGATTGAGATTTGATTATAAAATGTAATAATATATAGAAGAATTTTTTTTTTTTAATAGATCATCAGTTCAAATCAGATTCTAAATTCAAAGACAAATTGCTTATAAATTATTTGTCTATTAAAAATTGTTGAAATATCCATGTTAATAAATTGAGAATGAGTTACCATATATATGCAGATTGACAAATTCCGAATCTTGAACGAAATTGTATATATGAATATGTGAAATTTTATACTTATTATTTTGTATATAATTGTATATACATATATAAAAATGATTCAATTTTCAGTACTACTGAAGAATGGCGTAGTTAGGGAGTTTTCCTAGGGGGGCCAGCCGGCCAGCTGATTAGCCACCACAAGGTTTTAATTTCGGTAATCCGATTAGAAAAGCAACCAACTTTTTACTAGAATTCACAAATTTTGAAGTAACGAAATAAATGAATGAGAAATACATACTTAAGTGATGACTAGTAATAATGGAGTTTCGATTTTTCTAAAGGGGGGGGGCACTGCCCCCCTTGCCCCTCCCCTAACTACACCCATATATATGAGTTTATCCTTATTTTGATAATGTATCTGATTTTATCACGAGGTACGCCGACAGCCAGGCAAAGCTTGAAGATTAAGGAACCCATGATAACTTAATTAAAGGTAAGAAACTCATAGAAAGTTTGTTCTGGTGCCAAATGCTTTGTAATTTTTATTGTGAAGAACTAATTTGATTTCGAGCTTTCTAGCTCTAAAACTATAGGTTGATAAATAAAAAACGGTTTTTTTTCTGTTTATTTTCATTTTATTAATAGAATTTAAGGAATTTAAAATTTTTTTCTATTTCTATTTTCAAGCTCATAGTATAGTAGCTATATTACAAATTTTATTTTATTTAATTTTATGTTTTAAATTAAAATTATAGGGAATCATTTCTTAAAATCATAATGTGTTATATTTAAATTTCCTAAAAATTAATTTAATATTCGAAACTACTTAGAGCGTACCTAGACTTAAAATTGTTTAAATTTTCATCCAATTTTTCTGCAACTTAGATAGGGAAATCGGTTCCAATTTTCGTTTCCCACAGGCGCAAGTTGCCAACATATTTTCTCCAAAAAATAAAATAGTCATATTCTAAAATATATAGTTTTCTTTTTTGTTAAGAAGAATGGTGTATTTTTGTGAAAACTACTTAGAATTTTATATTTTTTAAAAATTTTTTTTTTATTTTTAATTTTTTGAATTTTCTTTATTTTATTATGAATTTTTCTGTTATTAAGTTGGCTAAGATCTGTCACTCTCAGTTTCTTTTCTGACGTTTTAGAAACAATCTAAAAATCATATTAATTATTAAAAAATTGTTAATTGATAATAAATAAGATAAGAACATTCCAAAAGGTAATTTTGTCATTTCTCTCAATTGATTTCATTTTATTTTAATTAAAAATAACTTCTACTATCTTTTACTTTCAATTGTTCAACTGTTTTTATTTATTTTTTATTAATACTTCTATAACTCATTTCCATAACTATTTCCTGCTTTATTAGACCTATTATCCTAATCCTTAATACTTGTAAAAATTTATTTTTCGGTATATAATTATTTCCACGGTGTTCCTGGCCAAACTTCTTCAATACCTTCCCCCTGGTTTTCGCTGAGTAATGGATTGGTTAATATAAGATACTAATATTATGTAGATTTAAAACTTTTTAACAAATATTAATTTTCTTGCTTTTTTAGGCCCGTCGCCGCTGCTTTTTATTTAATGGAGACTGGCCTTATTATTGCTATTATCTTATATTATTTAATCCATTAGCCAAAGTTGAAGAATCAACTATAATTTCTTGATAAATAAAGAGAAACAAAGAGGTTGTCCTCTGCTTGATGCAAATAAACATACACATATATATATATATATATATATATATATAGTATATGTGTATGTTTATTTGCATTAAGCAGAGGACAACCTCTTTGTTTCTCTTTATAATTCAACAACTCTGCTACTCTCGGCAAAATAAAAACTTTTCAATTATAGTTTCTTGTTATGTTTCTTTAATATATAGGTATATATTTTTTTCAGATATCCAGCAAGACATCATGACAAGATTTTTTTTTAATTTGTTATAAATGTTTTTTTTCAATTTGTTAAAATTTTGTATCTGAATTTTATATTAAAATAATAAAAATAATTACATTTATTTATAGTTTTATTTCATATCTCCCTTTTCTCCTAATTTTATTTTAAGAAATAGTTATTTTTCTAATTTTTAAATTACTCAAAAAAATAATTGCATTCTGGATTGCTATTCCTAATAATAAAAATACTATTAATAATAATAATCGACGGCCCTGGATTCCTAATACTAATGCTATTTCCCGCCTTTTTCTTTCCCGACTAATGGCTGTCGGCTTGTGACGTCACCATAAAAATTGGAACCGCCTTTTAACATTGAGTTGCACCTCTCTATACTCTCTGATCTAAAGAAACAAACTATATTTCTCATTTTTGTTATTTATTTTCGTGTATGCTAAAATTCAAGAATATAGTTTTATTAAATTATAAAAAGACTATTCCCTTCAATACTATATCCTTTTACCATAAATATTTGTTTGAACTAGGAGAAAATATATCCATTATGGCTGAAATTCCAATCATGAATCTCAAATATCCAATTTATACAGGTTAGTTTTCACATGTCATATATATAATAAAATATTTTGTTTAATTATTAAATAATTGATTGTTATCTATATTGTTCATTGTTAATTTTCTATTATTGTTTTAAATTAAACAGTTGAATAGAAAAAGTTCATTCTTGCCTCGAATTAATCAGAATCTTATGCAGATTTTAAATCTATAATATAATTATGTTGTGTTATTTTTAATAATTATTTTGGCTTTAAATAAAAGAATAAATTGGTTTAATTATAATAAACTTCCACTAGATTCAGTTTCATTATTCATTATTTATTTATATATTATTATTAGTAGCTGGCCACCGAGCGATGCTCGGTAACTTTTTGCTTCAGTTAAAAGCTATATATTAATCCTTGACCCCCCTCGGCCCCCGGACCATTGCCCCCGCCCCCTCACCCAGCTTTTGCATTTCTAGCCTTCTAGTGGCCCACATATTATGTGTATATAGTAATAGGTATATAAATAAATACGGTATAATAATTTTTTTAAATAACAATTTTTGAGTTCATCAATTAAATTGCCAAATTCTAATATATTTGTGGGATTTAAAACTCGATTTTTAATCAATTAAATTGCCTAACTTTTAATATATCATAATATTTGTAATGATCTATTAGTGTAATTTAAAATTGAAAAACCAATTAATTATTAAAAGGAAATTGAATAAAAATGTAATTATACAATTTTATCCAGACAACAACCTGTGAATAATAGAATAGAATAGAATTTTTATTGTTTTTTTGTACAAGGTACACAAACAAATACATGATTATTTATACAAATCTGAAACACCAATCACAATCCCATCTTCACTCTAAAATTACATTTCCAATCGAATCAATGCCCCTGATAAAATTTAAGATCTTATATATAATAATTGAATGTAATGGAAGGCAGCCCAGAGTGTGAGGAAAGAAAAAATTAATACATATAAAATAAGGTGTAATTTATTGGAATCCTTCCTCCTTTCCTTTCAAACCGACGTTTCGGAGGATTTTTCCTCCTTCTTCAGGGTTTCATTGACCCTTTGAAACCCTGAAGAAGGAGGGAAAATCCTCCGAAACGTCGGTTTGAAAGGAAAGGAGGAAGGATTCCAATAAATTACACCTTATTTTATATGTATTAATTTTTTCTTTCCTCACTACTCCTGCCTGGGCTGCCTTCCATTACATTCAATTAAAATTTCTACCAGTCCGTCTCTCTCCAGAGAAAATTTCGTTGCTTATATATAATGTTTGTATCACCGCAGTCTCCAAAATACAAAACATTTCTCCTCTTGTTACAACCCCCAGAACTCGATCTCGGTATTTACTTATTATTATATTATTATTATTATTTACGCCACCGCAGCTACAGAGTCGGCTGTTCTTAAATTTCGCCAATCTACAGCTAAAATTTTAGAGATAAATCATAAAATAGAATAAATCAGTTCTCTCTGTCAAAAAACAACTTAAATAGGTTCGGTTTATGATCTCAGTTCGATTAGATAAAAAAATGCGGGTACATTAACACCACCGCAAGGTTTGTTTGAGAACGCATTTTTTATCTCATCAAACTGAGATCATAAAACGAACCTATTCAAGTTGTTTTTTGACAGAGGGGGAACTGATTTATTCTAATTTATGATTTTCTCTAAAATTTTACTTGTAGATTGGCGAAATTTAAAAACCGCCAAATCTGTAGCTGCGGTAGCGTTAATACGTAAGTACCGCGGCGTCTCTCCCTCCACCTGTGAATAATTATTTCAATTAACAAAAACCCATCAAATACAACTCACCCGAAGATGAGACCGTGACAGATCGAATCGCCAACACAAAACCCCCCTAACCCGGGAATATCATCCAAATCGTTAAAGCCATTTTCGGGAACCCGATATATAATATATATATACAAGATTTGCTCGTTTAATATAATAAAATAAGATAATTAGTTCCGTATAGACGGGCCGTTAAAATTACGCAAAGCCGCCTCAAGAGAATTTTTGAACACGATTTTTCTTAAATCGCCAATGATACCATCTTCTCCAGATGTTTTTTGTATGTTCTTAAGTTTGCAGATGTGTCCATGATAGTGGGTTCTTGGACAGTTGAGAAGGTCATTGAATCTGGATTTTCATTGATCTAGTTCTGTATCAGGTTACGCAATTGCCTGCCTGGTTATTGAAGTAGTCCGATGGACGAAGGCGTCCGGTTTCTTTAGAACCAGGGATTGTTAGTTTTTGGAGCGAGGAAGTCGTTATTATTTTTCAAATATTAATTTTTTAATTAATGAATCAACGCCTACGCTGCGAAAAATGAACGAGGAGAGGATTTAAAAAGAAATTCCATAATTCATATAGACAAAAGGTATTAGTTTGGGTTCGGGGATCAGTACCTTAGTGGATATAGGAGGTAAACCTCTTATGACAAAGCATTGCAGTACATATGCAAAGATCCCGGGTTCGAGCCCCGGCTGATCCTTTTGTCTGTAATAAAAATAATCTTTTCTTCGTTCCCTAAATTTGAATTAATTTTTATATTTTTGCCTCTAGTTGGGCTGGAACCCGTAACGTCGTATTTTTGCACAATCGATTACTTTATCCACTCGGGCTACCAGCTCCCGAATCATTATAATTATATATAAATTAATTCAAATCAAGTCCGAATTTGTTCATTTATATTCACTTGGATTAGATTTTAACTCACTAGTGTCCATGGGGGCCTTAAACATTCATATCTAACTAATAATAATTGAAATTTTATCTTTTTCAGGGCCACATTTCTTGTGCTGTGATTGTCGGACGATGTTCATTAGTGAAGATTTCCTGAACAAACATCAAAAGAAATGTATACATAGGAAATTACATTTAATTTTAAAAATGAAATTTCAATTGCGAAGAAATACATCAGCTGAGGGTAAGTTCATTTATTTGATTCATAACCTTGGAAGCATTCTCCTAAAACTTTTATTCAAATTCTAATTTAGATGAAATTAAGCCTTTGTCCTCCATTTCGGAGACCATTATGATATTCAAGGGATTAAGTTTTTTACGATTTTATTTCTAATAATTTTCATTGATCAATGAATTCAAAATTAATTCCTTAGCACACTATATAGCCCAGTCCAAATAGACAAAATAAGGCTAATCGGTGGAATAAAATCCCAGAGTTTTGGAAATAGTCTTAAACGCTTCGTTTAGACTTGAGTTAATGTCTGTCAAATGTCCCCGAAGATGGGGCTTGAGCTCGAGGAGGGGGGAGGGGTCAAAGTTTTCTTTTTCCAGTTTATCGCTTATAACTCGAAAATGGTCCATATTTTGTAAATAACCATCCTAGAGTAAATTAAAATGGACGAAATTTCTCGTCGATTAAAAAAATTATTGTAGTAGTTCGATTTTATTTTTAAACTAGATTAAATTTCTTAGAATTCAAACAAAGTTTCATTTTAATTGGATAATGGTAATCCTGCCGCATTGAGGTTGTAGTTTTGAAAAACTACAATTTTTTTTGAAAAAAAAATCGCAGTTTTCATACATAAAATGAAAACCACTCATCCTAGAAACATGAATCCTATTTCATTCTCTATGAAATTTTGTTTACTTGAACGTTTACTTGGACCACTTTTTTGTTAAAAGTCTTAGATTTATAGATATTAAAAAAATCAAAAAACTGCGAGTTTTTGGGATAGGTATCCAAAAGTGATCCGGGAGAAATTTTGTCCTCTTTAATTTACTATAGGACGGTTATTTACAAAATATTGGACGTTTACAAGTTATAAGCGAAAAACTGGAAAAAGGGAACTTTAACACCCCCCCCCCCTCCTAGAACTCAAGCCACATCCTTGGGCACTTTTGAGACACATTAATTCAAGTCTAAGGGAAGCGTTTAAGACCATTTCCAAAATTCTGGAAGTTTTTCCTTCCGGTTTGTCTAATTTGACTGCCCATGTTGAAATTTTGGAACGGTCGGAGATCATTCCGGCCATCATCCAATACCGGATTGATATCCGAGAACAGTCGGGTATACAAAATTATCAGATCATGCCGACATCAGATTCTATCGATTTGTCTAATTTGACTGGGCTAATATACTACTTATCTAACGATATAATTGAATGATTTCACAACTAAAAAGAACAAAACTAAAATAAACTTTTCTGCTCTATTTTGAATTTCATCTCTAAATTCATCTCTTTAACACATTTTTTTTCCAGATACAAGTAATCGAACTAAGAATGAAACTGAAGATTATTTCTGTGAGGAATGTTTCTCTGGATTTCTATCATTGTCTGAATTCCAAAGCCATATACAGGAAGGCCATTCAGCAGAAGTACTCTTCTCAAGTCATCTGATCGATCGGAAATACATTGTTGAAACCAAATCAGAACCCGCTATTGCCATGATTCCTCAAAGCGAGAAGGCTTCTAAAGTGACCTTTCATGATGAATATAATGCCGCCAAACGTTCTTTACACTCTCCTAACGATAAAAAAAAAATTAATCAATGTTTGGGAACCATTTCTAATAAGAAGCATACTGGCCAAAAGCCTTTCGTCTGTGATCACTGCGAGAAGAGTTTTTCACAAATGAGTAATCTCAACACCCATTTACTTATTCATACAGGCGACAAGCCTTTTGTCTGTAATCACTGCGAGAAGGGTTTCTCACTGAAGGGGCATCTCAAAAGGCATTTACTTACTCATACAGGCGACAAGCCTTTCATCTGTGATCAATGCAATAAAGGTTTTTCACAAATGAGTAATCTCAACACCCATTTACTTATTCATACAGGCGAAAAGCCTTTCGTCTGTAATCACTGCAAGAAGGGTTTCTCACTGAAGGGACATCTCAAAAGCCATTTATTTATTCATACAGGGGACAAGCCCTTCGTTTGTGAACAATGCGAGAAGTGTTTCTCACGAAAGATTTATCTCAAAAGCCATTTACTTATTCATACAGGGGACAAGCCCTTCGTTTGTGAACAATGCGAGAAGGGTTTCTCAGATAAGAGTAATCTCAAAAGGCATTCACTTACTCATACCCTCGAAAAGTCTTTCGTCTGTGATCACTGCGAGAAGGGTTTCTCTCGAAAAGGTGATCTCAAAACCCATTTACTTATTCATACAGGCGAAAAGCCTTTCGTCTGTGATCACTGCGAGAAGGGTTTCTCACAGAAGATCAATCTCATAAACCATTTACATATTCATACAGGTGAAAAGCCTTTCGTGTGTGATCACTGCGAAAAGAGTTTCGCACTAAAGCGTAATTTAAACAATCATTTGAAAATCCACTCCTAGAAAATTGTCTCTCTTGCTTCTATTTTAAATAACTAAATTATATATTGTCGCCTTAGGGTGTAAGTTGGCCTTAAACCTGATAGATCCAATTTTTTCATTTATGACATATTAATACCGTTCGAAAGAAAAAGAGATGCAGCATCGTCCAAGTAAAACTGCTACTTAAAATTATGATCGTAAGTTGTAGAAAATAAATGTGAAAAATAATTTCTTTCCACAACAAAAATATTAAATTTATCTTGTTTTTATCTGCCCTGTAAAGTATCCTTGTAGTGATTTAGCAGGTTTACACTCTAAGGCGACGATATGGTATAACTCAGAAATGGTAAACAGATAAATCAGGATGCCCTGCTAATTACAAGGCAATTAAATTCGAAGCAGTTGAAACTGATCTCTGACGACCTACAGTCATTTAGATTCAACCTTTGTGTCTACTGAAACTATTTTTTTACTTCTCCCTTTGTGTATATTGTATGCTTCTTTTGCTTGAAAATTAAACAAGTCTTACTCTCTGACATGTTTGAATATTTATTTTCCCCGTATTTGTCCTGTTTAGATCTTAACTTAGTTTTTCAATTATATTCATGCTTTATAATAATCGTTAAGTAAATATGAAATCATTTAACGTTATGCTTGACAAGTGAAATTCCCTGCAAATACTCTCCAAGTCTTAACGTTTTAGAAAGATAAAATTGCACTTACTTGCCCATATCCTAGTATTATAAAATTTAACATCGAATCGTATTCAACGTTCAATGTTTAGTAGCTACACATTTTTGAATGTTTAAAATGCATTCATAAACCAAGATCTAGGAATACCGGGGTCGCAATGAATTTTTAATTATAATAATTATTTTTTAAGTGAAAACAAAGATTTAAGTATCTTTTTGGGTGTCTTTTTTTGAAAAAAGATGGAAATTATTTCAAAAATCAACCCAGTATATAATATTATTAAATGAATTTAACTTTAAAGGACATCATAGATATTAGTTGAAATATTTTTACATTGCATATCAGAGAGGTTCGTCCCCTTAGGAATCGAACCCAAGCGCTAACATAGTAAGCTAGCAATGTAAAAATATTTCAACTAATATCTGTTGTAGCTAAGTCGCCGCAAGATGGCAACATGATATATATAAAAACAAAATATTTGTAAACAGAGACGGTTGTTAAGAAAAATAAATAATAAAAGAAGTTTGTTGTAAAAAAACGAAGAGATAAATAAAAACTATTTTTGTTAGACAAGAAAATAATCGTTTTATTTCTTCGAAGTGAGCAAGGAAGCTACATTTTGGTGACCCCGACGTGATTCATTAACCACACCCCCCATTGAAACCCGTAGTGGAAGAAAATCGAAACCTCCAGTGCGTTTCAGTGACAGTGTGAAGTGAAATTAAAAAATAAATAATTAAACATTAAGTTTATAAAAATTATTGCTATACTATAAGAATTATGTTAATATAGTTTTTGACTATTTAAAAATAATTTAATAGAAAATAGTGGTTAAAAAAATTGTTATTAAAAGTAAAATTTTATGTATTAATATTAAGTTATAAGTAACAAAAGTTGTTAAGAAATAAAGTTAACTTAAATAATTAATTAAAAAATAACAATAATTAAAATATTGGATTAAAACAGCCAATTATAAATTAAAATTGTATAATATTTGAAAATTATTTGGTTTATATAGAATCACTATTAATTTTCACCAAATCATGTAAAATAAAATATTGTGAATTATTATAAATAATCTAGACATATTGCGGGACTAGCTCAACAGTACATATTTTCTCGTGGTAGTATTTTACAGCAATACAACCACTAAGGGGAGGGTAATGTTGTAGCTAAGTCGCCGCAAGATGGCAACATGATATATATAAAAACAAAATATTTGTAAACAGAGACGATTGTTAAGAAAAATAAATAATAAAAGAAGTTTGTTGTAAAAAAACGAAGAGATAAATAAAAACTATTTTTGTTAGACAAGAAAATAATCGTTTTATTTCTTCGAAGTGAGCAAGGAAGCTACATAGCTATGATGTCCTTTAAAGTTAAATTCATTTAATAATATTATATACTGGGTTGATTTTTGAAATAATTTCCATCTTTTTTCAAAAAAAGACACCCAAAAAGATACTTAAATCTTTGTTTTCACTGTAAAATCCATGGGTCCGTCACTGAAAACTTTTTTCAGTTTAGCAGGAATTTTCACTATTCCCTTTGAGTTGAAGGGAGTGAAAAATCTAGCTATAATAATTATATATGTTGCATGTCAGAGAGAGATTTGTCTTAAGGGTTTGGCTACTGGCCCGGCAAGCTTAGTTAGCGCTTGGGTTCGATTCCTAAGGGGACGAACCTCTCTGATATGCAATGTAAAAATATTTCAACTAATATCTATGATGTCCTTTAAAGTTAAATTCATTTAATTATTTTTTAAATTACAGGTGCATATCATAATTGAGATTTCACGGTAAATGCCGCAAAACAACATTCGCTAATCTGCACAGTAGACTATCTAGAATTATTTATATCCAGATGAAGAATTAATATTCTATGATGGATGAGAACAAATATCAGAATTTATACGTGTATCTATAACTATTAATTTATTATTCCTAAATATATATATATTTTATTTTAACTCAAAGTAATTTCATCTCTAAGGTGTCTATTTTCAAAATATTTACTTGTTTAATCTTTTGACTAATGAAAAGCTTAGGGTCTGGTATTTTTTTTTTTTTTAATATTTAAACTTGCCTATCTTCAATGGTTTCGGAGATATTTTTCTAATTATATTAATACAAGAGGAAGTTGTACCAAAAAGGTGCAACCTCTGTAGTCTGCGATGTGCCCTTGTATCGTGAAAGGAGGAGGAAATTTCAGGTTTCGGAGTTGAAGGTATCAGTGGATACGCGTCTTGAAGGATTGAAGGTTATAGGTAGCCTGGAATAAATAATTATTAAAAGGAAAACATCCCTGATGATTACACCCCCATCCTTGTCGAAACATCCTCATGCTCATTAAAAGTAGATCTGCAATTTATTTGAATTTAACTATACATTTAATTATTTTTTGATTATTATTTATTAATTTCATCAATAAATATTTACAAAATGGTTTTTCAATTTGTTAACACATTAATAAAAAAAATAATGCATTTTAATGTTATATTAATTAATATTTTATTCTAATAATGTATTATAAGAATATGCATAATCTGGAGGAATACTTTCAATTTGCAACAAATCCCTTAAGCCCTTTTTTTCTCTTGACAAATATTAATTTTGTTTGAATATTTTGGCAAATTTTGACCTATTAAATCTGCCCTCCAATCCAATACATTGTTACGCTGACGATAGCACCCTCCACAACGCTCAATCCTTACTAGACGATCGCGCAAACATAGCCTCCTCAATAAATTCAGACTTAAGCATGCTAAAAAAATGGGGATCTCACAACTTGGTAAACTTTAATGCTGGTAAAACACAATGCTGCCTAATTTCTAGGCGCGCAGATAGGAACCTTCCGGACATTTCCTTTGATTCGAGCTCATTGGAATTTCGTAATAAAATATCATTGTTAGGTGTCTCCTTAGGTTCTGACCTCTCTTGGAATGACCATATTATCTCAGTAGCAAAGGCTGCAGCATGTAAGCTTGGCTTTCTTTTCCGAACCAAACGATTTTTCACCCCCACTCAACTCCTTATATTATACAAGGCTCAAATTCGCCCCTGTCTTGAATATTGCTCGCATTTGTGGAGAGGGGCCCCCAAGTATTCTCTTGAAACCCTGGACGCAATTCAGAGACGAGCTATCAGACTGATAGGCGATCCTACATTAACTGACACTCTCGACTCCCTAGCCCATCGTAGATCTGTCTCCGCCCTTTCCCTTTTTTATAGATACTACCATGGCTTTTGTTCTGACGAAATTAAATCGATAATCCCACCAAGGGCTTCATTTGCGCGAAATACACGATTTTCTAAAACTCAACACCCCTACGCGCTTAAACTGGATACTAATCGAACAAACGCATTCGCCAATTCATTTATCCCCATGACATCTAGAGACTGGAACTCTCTTCCCCCGACCGTCTTTCCAGCAACTTATGACCTTCAATCTTTCAAGACCAGCATCCACAGATACCTTCGACTTCTACCCAATCACTAAATCTCCCCTTATCTTCACGTTACAAGGGTCCACCACGGACTACAGAGGTTGTACCTTCTTGGTGCAACTTCTTCTTGTATCAGTATCTTTATAAAAAAAAAAAAAAAAATAACGAGATCAATCCCTAACTAAACTTTTTTGCTCGTTGCTTACTATCAATGTCAATCTCTTGGAATTCATCGTCGGATAAATTATATTTATAAAAAACTTGCCTTGGCTTTGCTTTAATAAAATCAAATCCATTTAATTTTACTATAGCTAAAAGCAGTATTTTTTTGCCCTCTAGACCAGTGGTTCGCATACTTTTTTAGTTCCCGACGTCCTTAATATATCAGAATTTTTCCGCGAATCCCGAAGTCAAAATATCTGTCTACCTAATGCAGTTTTATTTATTACTGGTGCTTCATTTTGTAATGAATAAGATAATTTGACTTTTTTTTTGTATCTTGAACTGTTACCCAGTAAAAAAATAAAGAACATACAATTAATATCTGTACCTGAAAATAAATTATGCTTACTCTTGAAGTCCTTTTTAAACTTTTTATTGAAATAATTCTTTTTTATCAACTAGATAACTATAATATTCATTTCTGATTAAATTAGTAATGAGAACAAAATTAGATAACTTGTTGAAAATGCCCGTCCACCTCCAAGGATACATGCTTCAGGTCTTGTTCATTTTTTTTTTCTTAAATCTTTGTCACCCTGTATATAAAAAAGAAACTAATTAAATGATTCGCTAAATATTGAGTTAACAAGAAAAATCATCTCTACTCAATACTTAGTTAGCAAACAAAGTAAGTATTATCAGAAAATAAGTAGATATTTGGTCAGCTTGATATGTAGGTATGTGTTTGCAAAATAAATAGCTATAATACAAAATAATAACTTGATCAGCAAGATTATATGTACAATTGGTTAGCACGAAAATAATATATCTACAAGCTATAATGTTTAGTACCTGGCCACCGAGCGATGCTCGGCAAATTTTTGCTTCAATTAATAGCTATATATTAATCCCCGAAACCCCCTCGCCCCCCAAACCCCTAACACTTCACCCCACCTCCTGCACCCTCCCCCACACCATCACTCCTCCCCCGAAACCCAGGACCCCTCATCACTGAATCCCACGTCCTGCATCCCCACATCTACCCCCGCCCACGCACCCTACTACCTATTCTTGAGTGGCCCACCGATTATGTGTATATAGGTATATAGATAAATACGGTATAATTTTTTTTTTAATTAAATAACACTTTTTGAGTTCATCAATTAAATTGTCAAATTAATATTTGTGGGACATAAAACTCGATTTTTAATCAGTAAATTAACATACTATATTTATGGAGTATTATCATTAACAAACCAATAGTTCTATATTATATGTTATTATTATAAATATTATATTATTATAAATAATATTGAAATAAAAAAACAAATATACGAAAAAAACTCACGAGAAATTGAGAGAGAAATTTGTTGTTGATAATTCTAAGGGCGGAACAAAAATGAAATGGCAAGACTAGGGGCTCGACATATATATATATATATATATATATGGATTTCATAATTTTTTTATTTTACCCCAAGTTTTTCAAGGAAGATTGTAAATTTAAAAAAAAAGGCAGATCTGAGGGTCAAAAAGGATGGAAATGTTCCAAAAAAAGAATGGGAATTATTTGTACTTGAAAAATTAATTTAAAATATAAAAATTGGGGTAAAAAAGTGTTACCGTCAAATTGACGGCTTTTGGGCGTTCTTGGTAAATCCATAATTTTCTCCTAAATAAAAATTCATAGGGTGCTATTTTTTTTTTTATTAGAAAGCTATTCAAAAATGATTAAAAGTCAGCGAGTTTCAAAGTTCTAACTTAAATAGTAACGAAATGAAAGAGAAATGAAATGTGAAAACCGTCAAATTGACGGCTTCGGGCGTTCTAGTGTTAAAGCTTTTTCTGAGCTTTTATTCTTTTCTATATAATTAACGACGTTTTGAACAAGGTCTTTTCTATAATAAACGTTAAGTTTATTGATAACACCTTGATCTAATGGTTGTAATTAGCTGGTAAATAAACGAGTTTGAAATGGTCGGGGAGGGTTTCACCAAATTGGCTCGTAGGGGTCAAATAACACACGTATTTATTTACAAAAAGTTTTTTTTTACATATTTTCGTCTAGGGGTTCGTCGTGGAAACATTGTCATCTTTACATCGTATCATACTGATTAATTCATCACGTACATGCAACTCGTGCAATCAAAATACAACTTAGAACTAACAACGTACAACTGCGAAATAAACCATCAAATTAGAACTCAAATCGACAACCATGTCATCTTAAGCAACACTCGTTTTCAACTGGGCACTGACTTAAAGCAACTCCCGTTGTCGGATGATTCCCCGTTGCCACTCACATTCACACATGCATATGAGTGGTGGGGGGGGGGGGGGTGCACTGTCAGTCAACACCCCATCATAACAAGTTGTCATAGTATTATTTATGACAGAAAGCTTTTAGCCTGACTATAAAGTTCTTAGGGTCAAAAGCCGACTAAGTAGAAAGAAAGCAGCCTTCCCGCGTACAAGGGTAGAAAGCCTACACACACATTTGGCAAACATATGATCTTAATAAATAAATAATCAGCAAAAATATTAGATATCATCCATGCTTTGGTGTTATTTTTATAAGGACATATATAATACACATTGTTGTACTCATAGGAAAGGTATGTCTCAGTTAAAGAGGTTCATTAGTATCAATTTTTTTTTTTTTTTTAATGCAATCGAATGCAAGAAGGTGCACCAGTAAAGATGCAGCCCCTATGGATCTCGAAAGACCCTTGCATTACCGAAGAGAAGAGAAAGTTGATTAAGTGAGAGGGTGTAGACGTAGGTGTCTATGCACTCCGGTTTTGAAGGTTTGAAGATTATAGGTGCTGGGAAAGATAGAGGCTGGAAGAGAGTTCCAGTTCCTTGAAGTCATGGGGATATATGTATTCGCGAATGAAGTGGTCCGGCACTTTTCTAATTTGACCGCGAGAGAGTGTTGGGAGTCGGCAAAACGCGTGCTACGTGCAAAGCATGCTTTGGGGGAATTATTGATTTTATCTCATCAGAGCACCTGCCGTGATAGTATCTATAGAAAAGGGAAAGGGCAGAGACATTTCTTCGATGAGCCAGCGAGTCGAGGGAGTCGGTGAGGGTAGAATCGTC
Source organism: Forficula auricularia (assembly GCA_024734495.1). Taxonomy (NCBI): domain Eukaryota; kingdom Metazoa; phylum Arthropoda; class Insecta; order Dermaptera; family Forficulidae; genus Forficula; species Forficula auricularia. Next base: position 261,729 of record JALMQS010000915.1, read on the forward strand.
AATTAGCCTGACGGCTCGTTTCTGAATTGCATCCAGGGTAGTAAGAGAGTATTTTGAGGCTCCTCTCCATAGATGAGAGCCGTATTCGAGACAGGGGCGGATTTGGGCCTTGTATATGGTGAGAAGTTGTGGGGGTTTGTAAAATCGCTTGGACCTGAATAAGAAGCCAATCTTCCTTGCTGCAGATTTCGCCACAGAGGAGATGTGTTCATTCCAAGACAGGTCAGATGCGACAGAGACGCCCAACATGGATAGGCTGTCACACATTTTTAGGGTATTCGAATCGAAGTGAATATCAGGGAAATCTTTATTTTCGCGTCTAGAAATTAGACAACATTGAGTCTTCTAAAATCAATCAATGTTAGGTGTCACCTTAGGTTCTGACCTTTCTATGGAATGACCATATTATATCAGTAGCAAAAGCTGCAGCATGTAAGCTTGGCTTTCTTTTCCGAACCAAACGATTTTTCACTCCCACTCAACTCCTTATATTATACAAGGTTCAAATCCGCCCCTGTCTTGAATATTTCTCTCATTTGTGGAGAGGGGCCTCCAAGTATTCTTTTAATATCTTAGATGCAATTCAGAGGCGGGCTATCAGACTGATAGGCGATCCCGCATTAACTGACACTCTCGACTCCCTAGCCCATCGTAGATCTGTCTCCGCCCTTTCCCTTTTTTATAGATATTACCATGGCTTTTGTTCTGAAGAAATAAAATCGATAATCCCATTAAGGGCTTCATTTGCGCGAAATACACGATTTTCTAAGATTCAACACCCCTACGCGCTTAAATTGGATACTAATCGAACAAACGCATTCGCCAATTCATTTATCCCTATGACATCTAGAGACTGGAACTCTCTTCTCCCAACCGTCTTTCCAGCAACTTATAACCTTGAATCTTTCAAGACCAGCATCCACAGATACCTTCGACTCCTACCCAATCCCTAAATCTCTTCTTATCTTCACGATACAAGGGTCCACCGCGGACTACAGAGGTTGTACCTTCTTGGTGCAACTTCTTCTTGTTTCAATATCATTATTAAAAAAAAAAATCTCAAGGGAGATATTATTTATGAAGGATTTCAATTTGCCGATGGTAATAGATTCAAATTTTCTTAGAAAATCATAAGATGGTGTCATCTATTAAATCCGATGGAATGGATTATTTTTAATTATTAAAATTAATTCAAATAATTAAAAATTAATTTATAATTAAATTAATTAATTTAAATTCGTGTACTTTTGGACTTTCATGAGTTATTAGTCGTGTATAAATTTTAATCCGATTGAAATAAAGGAAGGGGTTTTAAAATTACACTTGATAATTTTTAGAAAAATGAATAAATACAACATTAACTAGACATTTTTACTAGATAGGTAAGTAAAAAAATTATTTCTAAAAAGCTAAAACTGCATTTTAATTTTTTTCTGGCTTAAACTATATATGATATATTAAAAAACTGAAAATTGTAACGGCTATTTGTTAAAATAAAAAAATATGGTAAATTAACAAAATGTCTCTGATAAGAGCTTTTGGAACAGTTTGGAAGACAAAGAATAAATCATCGATTTTCATTAAATTCATTTATTTTTGTTTTTTATATAATATTAAGTTTGCATTAATTAATCGAAAGTGTTAACATTTTAAATTATATCTATAGGTATTATTCAATATATTTTGGTTCGGTTATTTTATTAGAAAATTTATTTTAATTCATTTAATCAAAAAAGAAAAAAAAATTATCAACTGTCTGGTTATTTTTGCTGTTGAGTGTATAAGAAAAAGATAAGTAATAAATTGTAGAAGTACAAAAATTTATTTAACAGTTCTAGTGCTGGGCCCAGGGGGTAACTACCCACCTTCTCGTCGATCCTGGTCCTGAATACCATGAGAATTGAACTTTATTTGAAAACAAAACTCTTCAATTGCGAGGCGACTGAGTATTTATTTTGATGGATTCAAAATTGGAAGGGACATTTTTAATCGACTGCCCTGACATCTGGCGGAATTATTCTATTTAGCATTATTTCTTGTAAAGAAAAAACACATTTATTTCTCTTATAATTTTTATCTTCTTTTCGAATATACTAATATTCAAGTATATATTTTTATTAAATTAAAAAAACTATTCCATTCAATATTATCTATTAATTTTTTGTTTGAACGTGAAGAAAATATATCCATTATGGCTGAAATTGAAATCATGGATCAAAAATACCCAATTTATACAGGTTAGTTTTCACATGTCAACATGTCATGGAATATAAATAAAAGATTTTGTTTATTTATTAAATAATTAATTGTTATCTATATTGAACATTGTTAATTTTCTATTATTGTTTTAAATTAAACAGTTGAATAGAAAAAGTTCATTCTTGCCTCGAATTGATCAGAATTTTATCCAGATTGTCAATATCTTGAACAGATTATACCTAAGTTAATAAATTTATTTTATCTATATTATAAATAATTATGTTGTGTTATTTTTAATAATTATTTTGGCTTTAAATAAAAGAACAAATTGGTTTAATTATAATGTCCATGGGGGCATCAAACATTTATATCTAACCAAGGCCGTACTCTGGGGGGGGGGGGGGTGTAGAGTGGTCGGAACCCCCCCCCCCCCGAAATATATCTATCTTTTTTTTTAATTTAAAATATATTAAGATGTCATTTCATCATCATCATCATTGAGTATACAGTCCTAAGACTGGTTTGATGCAACAATCCGTCTCCACTCGACTCTGTCCCCCGCCAGCAGTTTGACCTCTCTAAATGTCTGGCATCCCATATCCCCAATTATTTGGTTGAAATATTCTAATCTGGGTCTTCCCCTTCCCCTTTTCTTTCCCACCTCCCCCTCCAAGATATCCCTATATATTCTATGTGTACTTATTATATGCTTAATACTTAATCTAGAAACACGGTCGTTGTGTCAGCCAAAACCACTTCAAGCTACTTTCGAACCCCCCCCCCCCCATAACTCAAAAACTATTAGACTTGCATACTTTAAATTTTTCATGCATAATAAGACCCACTAGAACACCTAGCATCCTAAATTTCATGAATAAATCTATTATAGTTCTTGAGTTATTAAGCTCTGAATAGTGCCATTTTTAATACTGACAAACTGACTGACATATCAAAAACCTAAAGTACTTCCGATGGTCCTAGAATGCTGAAATTTGGCATACTGGTAGAGTTTGGGCTACAATTAAAAAAAAAAGAAAAAAGTGAAACTTTCTCTTCTTCAGGACCTAAAATGAAGGGGTGAAATTTATGAAAAACCGACCGGGTTTTTAACAGATATTTTATGAGAAATATTTAATAATTATTAATATAAACGTTTAAATTTAATTATAAAAATTTAAGATTTAATTATTTAAATAAATTAAAGGATAAAACTTTTCAAAAATTAATGATATCTGACCAAAAACATAAATGTGAAAAAGGGGCCAAGTTCGGTTCAAACGGCTTCGCCGACAAAAGGGTTGAGATCTGAACGGGTACCAAGTTCCATAGCAGTTGATTAAATCATAACTATAGAAATAAACAACGTTCTTCAATTGATTTAAATGAAAATTTGGTACGTTCTTTGATATTGAATTTATAACTTGATAAGTTAAATAGAACAACTAGCAAAGTTAAAGTTTAAGCTTGTATTAAATATCATCTGGTTAAAGCTAGCTTATTAATACTATTATAATTTGCGAATTTATAAATTTAATATCAAAGAACGTAACAAATTTTTTTTTTAAATCAATTGAAGAAGGTTGTACAATCCTATAGCTATGATTTAAGCAACATCTCTGGAACTTTGTACCCGTTTAGATCCCAACTCTTTTGTCGGCGAAGCCGTTTTAACCGAACCTGGCCCTTTTTCACATTGATGTTTTTGGTCAGATAAATACTTTTGTTAAAACATTTTTCTCACCTTTGGGTGAAAATGGCCGTGGCACCTCAACATTTTTTTTTCCTAGGTGAATGCCAAAAAGGGGCTGCAGATTCTTCTTCTTCTTCTTCTTATTTTTAAACCTATAGGTTTGTTTCTTCCAGATCGTCATACCATCTCTTCTTGGGACGCCCTCTACTTCTTATTCCGACCGGCTTGTTTGTTTGTCATCACTTTCTTTACCAGTCGGTCTTCTGGCATTCTTCTCACATGCGCATACCATTCCGCTCTTCTTCTTTTAACCAATTCGCCCACCTTTTGTATTCCACATTTTTCTCTAATATCTTCACTCTTCATCCTATCGAGCCTGGTCGCGTTAATTATCCTTCGTAATGTCTTCATTTCAGTCGTTTCCAATAACTGAGAAGTTTTTGCAGTTCCGGGTCTTGTCTCTGCTGCGTAAGTTAATATTGGACGTACTACGGTTTTGTATACTCGTAGCTTGGCCTCCGTTCTTAAATATTGATTTGACCAGATTGCAGTGTTAAGGCAACCCGATATTTTTCAGGCCTAGATGGCGTTGAGGCATTACCGCTACTTCTAGGAAGTAAAATAACATGGGATGGGAGGAGCAAAAACGAAATTAAATCAAGAATTGCCCAAGCAAAAATGGGGTTTAATTCAAAACAAAAACTACTATGCTCCTCCTCAATCAGCTTAGCAAACAGGAAGTTGCTATTGAAGACATATGTATGGAGCATAGCCATGTACGGGTGTGAAACCTGGACAATTGGAAAAGCGGAGAGAAAGAGATTGGAGGCTTTCGAAATGTGGTGCTACAGAAGAATGATGAATATCAAATGGATGGATAAAATTACAAATGAAGAAGTTCTTGGAAGAATCGGAGAAGAAGAACCTTGTGGAAGAGTCTGAAGAAGAGAAGAGGTCAGATGATGGGGCACACACTGAGACATGGGGGACTGCTTAGGGATATCTTGGAGGGGAGGTGGGAAAGAAAGGGGAAGGGGAAGACCCAGATTAGAATATTTCAACCAAATAATTGGGGATATGGGATGCCAGACATTTAGAGAGGTTAAACAGCTGGCGGAGGACAGAGTCAGTGGAGACGGATTGTTGCATCAAACCAGTCTTAGGACTGTATACTCAATGGTTTTTATTCTGACGGTGTTGTTCGAGTAAATATTAGGAAAGATTCTTATCAGATATTAACCCCCCCCCCCCCAAGCCAAAAAAATTCCTAGGTACGGCTCTGTATCTAACTTTTTTTATGAAACTGATGAGTGGAGTTACACCAAGAAGGTGCAACTCCTAAAGGCCCGGGTTGACCCCTCCATCGTGAAAAGAAGAAGAAAGAATTTTATTGGCTGGGCGGGGGTCGAAGGTATCTGTGGATACGGGTCTTAATAACTAATAATAATTGAAATATTATCTTTTTCAGGGCCACATTTCTTGTGCTGTGATTGTCGGACGTTGTTCATTAGTGAAGAATTCTTGAACAAACATCAAAAGAAATGTATACATAAGAAATTACATTTAATTTTAAAAATGAAATTTCAATTGCGAAGAAATACATCACCTGAGGGTAAGTTCATTTATTTTATTTATAACATTGGAAGCATTCTCCTAAAGCTTTTGTTCAAATTCTAATTTAGATGAAATTAAGCCTTTGTACTCCATTTCGGAGACCATTGTGATATTCAAGGGATTAAGTTTTTTAAGATTTTATTTCTAATAATTTTCATTGATCAATGAATTCAAAAATTTTTAGTAGTAGTTCGATTTTATTTTTAAACTAGATTCAATTTGGTACAATTCAAACAAAGTTTCATCTTAATTGAATAATGGTAACCCGGCCGCAATGAGGTTGTAGTTTTAAAAAACTGAAATTTTTTGCATAAAAATCGAAGTTTTTCCTTCATGAAATAAAAACCAGTCATTCTAAAAAACTTGATTCCTATTTCATTCTCTAGGTGTTTTGTTGACTTGACGTTTACTTGAACCACTTTTTTTGTTAAAACTCCTAAATTTATAGATATCCAGCATTTTTCATGAATTCTCTTTAACACCATTATTTTTTTCCAGATACAAGTAATCGAACTAATAATGAAAGTACTGGAGATTATTTTTGTGAGGAATGTTTGTCAGGATTTCTATCATTGTCTGAATTCGAAAGCCATATTCAGGAAGGCCATTCAGAAGAAGTACTCTTCGCAAATCATCTAAGCCATCAGAAATACGGCGCTGAAACCAAATCGGAACCCGCTATTGCCATAATTCCTCAGAGCGAGAAGGCTTCTAAAGTGACCTTTCATAATCGATATAATGCCGCCAAACGGTCTTTACCCTCTCCTAACGATAAAATAAAATTGAAATCAAAACAAACTAATCAATGTTTGGAAACTATTTCTAAAAACAAGCATTCAGGCCAAAAGCCTTTCGTCTGTGATCACTGCGAAAAGAGTTTCTCTCGAAAAGGTGATTTCAAAAGGCATTTACTTATTCATACAGGCGAAAAGCCTTTCGTCTGTGATCAATGCCAGAAGGGTTTTTCACAAATGAGTCATCTCAAAAGGCATTTATTTATTCATACTGGCCAAAAGTCTTTCGTCTGTGATCACTGCGAGAAGGGTTTTTCAGAAATAGGATCTCTCAAAAATCATTTACTTATTCATTCAGGCGACAAGCCTTTCGTCTGTGATCAATGCCAGAAGGGTTTCTCAGATAAGAGTAAACTCAAAAGGCATTTGCTTATTCACACAGGCCAAAAGCCTTTCGACTGTGATCACTGTAAGAAGGATTTCTTACGGAAAGACGACCTCAAAAACCATTTACTTATTCATACAGGCCAAAAACCTTTCGTCTGTGATCACTGCGAGAAGGGTTTCTCGCAAAAAGGTGATCTCAATAGGCATTTACTTATTCATACAGGCGAAAAGCCTTTCATTTGTGATCACTGCGAGAAGGGTTTCTCGCAAAAGTCCATTCTCAAAACTCATTTACTTATTCATACAGGCGAAAAGCTTTTCGTCTGTGATCACTGCGAGAAGGGTTTCTCACAGAAGATCAATCTCATAAACCATTTACATATTCATACAGGCGAAAAGCCTTTTGTCTGTGATCATTGTGATAAGGGTTTCTCTCGAAAAGGTCGTCTCAAAACCCATTTGAAAATCCACTCTTAGAAAATTGTCTTTATCACTTCTATTTTAAATAATTAAATTAAATAAAACTCAGAAATGTCAAACAGATAAGTGAGGTTGCCCTGCTAATATTACAAGGCAATTAAATTCCAAGCAGCTGAAACTGATCTCTGACAACCTACGGTCATTTAGATTCAACCTTTGTGTCAACTGAAACTATTTCTACTTCTCCCCTGTATATTGTATGCTTCTTTTGCTTGAAAATTAAACAAGTCTTTCTCTCTGACATGTTTGAATAATTATTTTCCCCAAATTTGTCCTGTGTCACGAGGTGAGCTGGACAATTCATGGGAGATTTGAAATTGGAATATCATTTCATCTTACATATGGCAGGCATATGTTTGTTTGAGGAAATCAATTCTTTTGTTACGCAAAGCGAGGGGGGGTCTTAAGAATCAGTAGATGGTCAAGGGGGGGCAAGGATGGAAGACAGAAGGTTATTTCGCTTAAGAGATATAGTTTAACGATCTCTAAATGAACGACCATCAACCCATAAATTAGGGCGTTTAAGGGGACGGACATGATTTCGAATTTCAAATTACCAGATGTTGGACCAAGGGAGAATCGTGAGAAATTCATTTAAGAAATAGACTAAAATCCCAAAAATGTCATATGTCCTTAAAGAGATATATTGTTTCTGTTTTGGAAAGGGGAGTAGAATAGTTTTTCAACCATTATAATTACATATGCAGATAAACTGCCATTATTTTAACACATGTTAACACACATACATAAACGATGTCTAGTATAAAAGGCATTAGACGGAGCTGGAGGTCACTCTCGCCCGGAACTCGAATATAACATCACATTATCTCAATTCGATGTATCAGTCAATGTAAACTTACTAATTTTGATCACTATTTGTTAAACTCAACTGTACTCGACAATATAACTTCTGTTGCAATAAACTCTCATATTTATAAAGTAATCTATACTTTTATTGAAGTTTATTATCCTGGAACCCGAACCTTTTCTATCAGCAGACCACAGCGCCTACGGTAGTGTCACCACTAACTTCGAGCTTCGCTGACGTCTACAAAATAAATAGTGGGAAAAGCTCTGTTTTGGCTAGCTTGTAGTCAAAAGCTAACGAGCCCTCAACACCTGTTTAGATCTTAACTTACTTTTTTAATTATATTCATGCTTTATAATATTCTATAACTCATTACTCGTTAAGTAAATAATTACTCGTTACGTTTGGCGAGCTTAATCGCCTGCAAATACTATAATAATAAATGAAACACGTATTTCAAAATATCAAACAACTTATCAAATTATTGCTTGAACATCTTAATGCTTAAGATGTTGTCCTGAATAGAATATTAGTTTTGTCACTTGTTATATATTTGTCCACTAATACTTTATTTTTCTCTCTGATTCTATGCTTATTAGGGTGGCTGTTAATCAATAATATATTTACAGCACCCTCAACATCGATAAGAAATAATGTAATATTGATGTCAACTTTTCTTTTTTCTTAAAATTGATTAAAAGTGTCAAGAAGACTTTTTGCTTTTTTTCTGTATTTCCACGTATATGTCGACGATTGCGTTTTTTATATAATAAATGCAAGATTATGGAATCCTCTTTGAATTATATTCTATGCGTACATTTCATAAAATGTAGATAGCGTAGCAAAGTGTCAAATTCATCAATTATGACCCTAATGGATTACTTTGAAAGGTTTTTATATCTTCTCATTATTTTTTAGATTTTATTAAAAATTAAAAATTCGTTTTTTATAGAATAGACCCCATGGCGGTCTTAAGTAATGAATTTTTGCCGATTTTGACGCTGTAAGGAAATATCTATAGATTTTATGGATAAACGCAATGGACATAATTCATAGAGAATTTTAATAATCAACTTCATTTGCTATATAACCTTGTTTTGCGAAAAACAAAAAAGATTTTCGTTTTCTATTTATTTAAATACCATATACCGGGTGAGTTTTTTTATCTTGAGACAGTCTTATAACTCAAAAACAGTGCATTGTATGAGAAAAAGTTTCAAATAAAAGTTTATTGATATCGAGGGGAAACTAAACTATGCTATTTTTTCTCGATCTAGAACAAGAGATTGTGCAAGGTATTATATTAAGTCACTATTAATAACATCACTAAAAAGAGAAAAATAAAAATAATTTTTATAAAAAAAATAAAACCGACTTCAAAATTATTAAATACCACAAATAAAATAATAGGAACTCAAAAATCAAATAAAATCCACTAAAAGGTTTAAAATAATTATCTAATTTAGTTACATCTAAACGACGAAATATTTACATGAAATCACTTTTTGAAGTCCGTGCTAAACATATTCATTTTATGAATCAAACTCGACGGATTTTACTTAGTACGATTGGCGGGTACGCTCGCTTATATAGTTTGTTTAGCTCCGACTTCAAAAAGGGATTTCATGTTAATATTTCGTCGTTTAGTTTTAACTATTGGATTGGCAACTAAGTAATTGCGGATTTTTTTTTTTTTAGAAAATCAAAGACAATTTTTTCATGGAACTAAATAACTTTATTCTGTAATGTATTGCCCATTTTGATCAATGACCTTTTGCCATCTTTCAGGCAGCATCATAATCCCACGTTCATAAAACTTCTGGTTTTTATTAGCAAAAAACTGAATCAGGTACGATTTGACATCATCATCATTATTGAAATTTTTACCATTCAAGGAGTTTTGTAAAGATCGAAATAAAAAGTAATCAGATGGTGCAAGGTCAGGACTATATGGTGGATGTGGCAAAACATCCCAACCAAGCTCCAATAATTTTTGCCGAGTGACCAAAGATGTGTGTGGCCTTGCATTGTCATGATGGAATACAACACCTTTTCGATTTGTCAATTCGGCCCGCTTTTCTTCAACTGCATTGTTTAATTTCGTTAGTTGTTCAATGTAGACAACAGAATTGATCGTTCGGTTGGGTGGTAAGAGTTCAAAGTAGACAATTCCTTTGTAATCCCACCAAACTGATAACAAAACCTTCTTTTGATGAATACCAGCTTTTGATGTTGTTTGAGCTGGTTCACCTGGCCTGCTCCACGATCTTTTCCGCTTGATATTGTTGTAAACAACCCATTTTTCATCGCCAGTTATCAGTCGTTTTAAAAATGGATCATTTTCATTACGCTTCTTTAGCAAATCGCAGCTGTTAATGCGTTGCGTTAAATGCGTTTCTTTCAGTTCGTGAGGAACCCATGTATCGAGTTTTTGAACATAGCCAAGTTGTTTTAAGTGATTTTCAATGCATGTATGTGATACATGAAGCTTCTCTGCAATCTCACGTGTTGTACTGTGACGATCCGAATCGATTATTGCTTTGATTAGGTCGTCATCAACTTCAACTGGACGACCAGAGCGTTTTTCATCTTTGAGTGAAAAATCACCAGAACGAAATTTGGCAAACCAATTTTGACACTGCCGTTCTTTAAAGGCTTCGTCGCCATAAACAGCACATAACTTTTTGTGAGCTTGCGATGCGTTTTTCCCTTTGCGGAAATAAAAAAGCAAAATATGACGAAAATGTTCCTTTTGATTTTCCATTTTTCAACGAACGCCAAACGAAAACTACGCAACCGATCAAAAAACTTTTTTTACTGATTGACAGCTGAATTGCCAACTATCAAATAACAAAATGTGTTTTACATTTGGACTACGCCAGCAAACCTAAAAATTCAACTGAAGCCATCTATGAGTGAAATCCGCAATTACTTAGTTGCCAACCTTATACATATATATATAAAAAGAGAAGGTGATGTTTCATCATTCATTCATTCATCTATCAACGCACAGCCTAAACCGCTTGACCTAGAAAAATGAAATTTGGAGTGTATATTCTTTCAACGATTTATGGGTGGCCCTTGGAGCAAACTCAACCAAATTTTGTATACATAATCTGTGGGCCTCTAGGGAGATAGAAATGCAAAACTGGGGGCGGTGCAGGGGTGGTAGTGGGGTGGAGGGTAGGTGCTGAGGTGGAATGGGGTTGGGGTGTGGGGGCTTCTCAGCTAGTTTCATTTATACTTTTATGTTACCCTATAATTGGGAGTTAACCCTGATGAGAAAGTGAACATTTATTTATTTATTAAACAATAAAATATTTTACAAATTGAAAAATGTAGTACTTTTATTTATCCCACCAATGAGGGGCCCGCTGGTTTGATTTTTCCCCAGGCCCCGTATTGCTTTCCACAGGACATGCGATTTTGGGGCTGTATTAGCACAAAAAATATATAAAATGGAAAAATAGATTCAGGGCATATTTTATTTAAAAGTAAATGTTCAAAAAGTGATATTTCTAAGAAATGAGAATGGTAATAAACTTGCAAGATTTGTTCCCACTTTTGGTAGATTTCTGTGAGATGTTTAATTTCCTTTATTTAATTTAAAATTCCCTGTGTCTCGAGTCTTTGATTAAACCAACTGAGTGAACTGAGAACAAAAAGTAGTTATTCGATTCAGCAATATTCCGAAATGTTGGGTGTTTTAAAGCCATTTCCTTTATATCAGCTTGTAGCCCTCAACGACCCTCGAAGGGCCATCAACTTGCTGCTCGTTTATTTTTTTAATAGAATCGATCACCCTAGCACGAATGCTCCAATTTACTTAGCCTTTACAGAGAAAGAATATTTGCTCAAATAATGGTTGGGAGATGCAATTATCGTAGCGGTTTCTTTTCTAATTCTGCATAATGCAATAATAATAGTGGGAAATGAGAAAAACATTAATCGCCGAGCAAACGTTGCTCTGATTGGGCGGATTTCACCAACCAGGATTGTTCTTGCCCAATACAATCCATTTCGTGATTTGGCAAATAAATAATTTGTTAACATTTTTGTATATTTATTAATGAAATCAATAAATAATTGTAACTTGGGTATATATGGCATGTTCCTTTTAATTTTATATATTTGTAATTCGATTATCGGATTTTTTAGGAACCGGAGATGGATAATAAAAATTCAAAACACTATCTATATCTTTGACCATATCCATATGGACTGTTAACCACCCCTCCTTTCCCTATAGAAGCAATGTTGACACATTGAGCGTACACAAGATCTGTAGCGCCTCTATGGGCCATGGAGGAAATAAGAACTAAAAATTCATGTTTGTGAAAATTACAACCAAATAAAAATTTATCCTTAGATGCGTTGTTGAGTATTATTTGTTGTATATAAATATGCAAGATACAAATAAACAAATTTAAAATCAAATCTCAACAAAAACACTTGTGTAAAAAAGGCCAAGTTCGATTAATAAAAACCGTTTGCCAAAAAAATAGTGAGATCTAATGTGTTGCCAAGTTCAATATCATCAATTTAATAAATGAATAAAGAATATATTAACTTCAATTAATACGCATGTTTCTCATTTTACTTGTCCATCTATATTCATTTATTTGACATTTTTAGTTGAAATTATTTTCCTAAAACTTGGCTTTTACGCATTATTATTATTGCTGATAGGGCCTCCACCTCTCCCTTTTAGTTCTTTCATCCTCTCTTATTATGATCTCATGATATGATATGATAACTAGTAATTCGTGACATACATAACAATTCGTAAAAGCCAAGTTCTAGGAAAATAGTTTCAACTAAAAATGTGAAATAAATGAATATAGATGAACAAGTAAAATGAAAAACATGCGTTTTAATTGAAGTTACTAATATATTCTCGACTCATTTATTAAATTGATGATATTGAACTTGGCAACACATTAGATCTCACTACTTTTTTTGGCAAACGGTTTTTATTAATCGAACTTGGCCTTTTTTACACAAGTGTTTTTGTTGAGATTTCACTTCTTTTTGTAAGTTGGATGGGAATTTAACCTGCAAGATTCACGCATTTATTTTAAAGGCTGATGAAGATATTTTTCGATTTCTCACTTTATTAGTGATTCAAGTTATTACACTATGTCAAATTTTAGCATTCTAGTGTCGTTGAATTTTCACTATTAGTTAATTTAGCTCATAAGTTTCACTCCTTCATTTTAGATGCTGAAGAAGGGAAAGTTTCAGTTTTTCGATTTCACCCTTTATTAATGCCTCGAAATCTACTAACATTGCAAATTTTAGCATTTTATTGCTGTTGAATTTTTACTTGATGAGAATTTATATTATAAACTTCACTCCTTCATTTAAGATGCTGAGGAAGGAAACGTTTTGTTTTGTGATTTTCTTCTTTATCAAGAAAAGCTCTACCAGTATGTCAAATTTCATCAATCTAGAGTCATTAAATGTTAATTTAGCCTATAAATTTCACCCATTCATTTTATGTTCTGAGGAAGGGAAAGTTTCGGTTTTTCGATTTCACCTTTTATTAACGCCACAAACTCTACCACCATCTCGAAAATAATGAGAATTTACCGCACAAAATTTATCCCCTTCAATTTATGACCTGAAGAAGGGAAAGTTTCGGTTTTTCGATTTCACCCTTTATTAATGCTCCAAACTCTAACACCATCTCGAAAAAGATGACAATTTATCGCACAAATTTCACATCTTCATTTTATGTCCTGAAAAAGGAAAAGTTTTGGTTTTGCTATTTCACTCTTTATTAATTTACCAAATTCTACCAATATGCCAAGTTTTAGCATTCTATAATCATTACCTATACATATTTTCATTGAATGTTAATTTAGCCTATAAATTTCACACCTTCATTTTATGTTCTGAGGAAGGGAAAGTTTCGGTTTTTCGATTTCACCTTTTATTAACTCCACAAACTCTACCACCATCTCGAAAATAATGAGAATTTACAGCACAAAATTTATCCCCTTCATTTTATGTCCTGAAAAAGGAAAAGTTTCAGTTTTGCGATTTCACTCTTTATTAATTTACCAAATTCTACTAATATGCCAAGTTTTAGCATTCTATGATCATTATACATATTTTCACTGAATGTTAATTTAGTCTATAAATTTCACCCCTTCATTTCGGGCCCCGAAGAAGTGAAAGTTTCGGAGTTTCAAGTTCCTCTTTAATTGATGTGCCAATCTTTAACAGTATGCCGAATTTCAGCATTCTAGGTTCATTGAATTTTTAGTATATCTTAATAAAGTCTACATATAACTTTAACCCCTTCATTTTAGGTCCTGAAGAAGGGAAACTTTCGTATTTTAGATTTTGCACATTAATTGTACCCCAAACTCTTTCAAAATGCCAAGTTTTAACATTCTAGGATCAATATATTTTCACTGTATGTTAATTTAGCCTCTAAAAATTTCAGCCCTTCATTTCGGGCCCCGAAGAAGTGAAAGTTTCGGTGTTTCAAGTTTTTCTTTTATTAATGTGGAAATCTTTACCAGAGTGCCAAATTTCAGCATTATAGGTTCATTGTGTTTTCACTATATGTTAATTTAGCCTATAACTTTCACCCCTTCATTTTAGGTCCTGAAGAAGGGAAAGTTTCGATTTTTGGATTTTTCCCATTAATTGTACCCCAAACTCTACCTGCATGCCAAATTTCAGCATTCTAGGATCAGCGGAAGTACTCTAGAATTTTGATGAGTGAGTGACGAAAGAGCCTATCTTTGGCTTCTTGTAACTTGGACGGTATAAGCAGTAGAAATATGAAATTTTGTAATTTAGTTAATCTTATGGACCAGTATTGTGGAAAAAAATTTCAGCCATGTAGAGGTTTCCAGTACGAAGTTACAGAGGCGTCAAAATGGCCTGAGTTGTTTCCTGTAAAGGGTAGTCTGGCAGTGCACGCACCCCCGTTCGAATCGAACTTGGAGGGGCACTGCCGTGCCTCTAGATTTGCCATTTTCGAGCAAAAAAAAACACTAGTGCGTGATCACGTGACAAGTTGGCGTGATTGCGACAGTGGCGCCAATTTTGAATTTAGACGAGAGGGATTTATAAGCTTATCTTTAAAATAAATTGGTTAAAAAGTAATATTTTTTATTCCTATGTATTTTGAATCTCAATTTTTCAATGAATTTATTGTATAGGATGAGCATTTTTTGTTGTTGTTGTTAATATAAAACTCGGACAATTGAAATAGCTCTTCTAGCATGAGAAATGGTCCTAGTTAGTGGCCTGTTAAAATTAGAAATATATCTACAATTTAATTTCTTTAAAAAAGAACGCGATTAATTAATTCTAAATTATCAAAGTGTCCTTCATTATTTATGTTATATACTAGCCCCGAGGTCCGACTTCGCAGGTCCTCTTGTTAACCAGAGTGCTACACCCCCTGGACTCCCACCACAAGGGCAATAATTTTCATCTTTTGACCCCCCTCCATCCCTTTGGGTCATTTTGGGAGGAATTTCTATAAAAAAAGTTGTCAGAAATCACATCCCCAACAACTTTGCTCATAACAAAATTTGTCGTAGAGTTAATAGTTTAACAGTTATTTGTTAATTACCATAAGTGAGCCCCCCCCCCCACCCAAATCTACTTTTGGGGTAATAATATCAAAAAGTTATATAGCAATGAATTTAAGTTAGAAGACATCTGATCCAAATATGAAATTTCATAATAATCCCACGTTCAGCCGTTTTTACGTGAATCGTGAGCAACTATTCCGCGGAACCCACGGAAACATACAAACAGACAGGAATTTTGTTGAGGGTGTTTTCGTTTTGTAACTTTGCTTGAAACCTGTGCAACCAAAAATCTAATTTGGACCAAGATACAGACAAAACTTTAATTTTATATACTTAAATTTATTGACATTTCTTTTATACGCTGATATAAATTCCTATATTTATAAAAAGGGAAAATCAATATCTGAGTAAGTATACGGGTGAATCGTGAAATAAAAAAGTAAGTAAATACGAATTTGATTTATATTTATTTCTATTGTTATTTATTGTCTAAATTGGCTCCATTTATACAAAGATAAAATATTGGATATACAATCATTAATAGTAACAATGAACAATTTACATACATATATTTAACATGATTAATCCATCTGTAGCTAGAACCTGACCCCTTGAGATCGCACAGGCCTCTCCAAAATGTTTTCTTGTCGGTGCATAAACTATTAACTTATAACAAGATCCAGTATTCTTTCGTCTTTGCGACTTTTATGAGTGCAATTCTGTCCGAGAGTCTGGACTTGAGTAAGAATTTCTTATCCTAGTGATCACAGCTGAATAACTTCTATCCAGTGTGAGACAATAAATGTGTTTTGAGGTTGGACTTTCGTGAGAATTTCTTCTCGCAGTGATGACAGCCGAATAACTTCTCCCCAGTATGAATCAGCATATGTCTTTTAAGCGTGGACTTTTCGTGAGAATTTCTTCTCGCAGTGATGACAGCCGAATAACTTCTCCCCAGTGTGAATCAGCAAATGTGTTGTGAGATGTCCTTTTCGTGAGAATTTCTTCTCGCAGTGATGACAGCCGAATAACTTCTCCCCAGTATGAATCAGCATATGTGTTTTAAGCGTGGACTTTTGTGAGAATTTCTTATCGCAGTGATGACAGCCGAATAACTTCTCCCCAGTATGAATCAGCATATGTGTTTTAAGCGTGGACTTTCGTGAGAATTTCTTCTCGCAGTGATGACAGCCGAATAACTTCTCCCCAGTATGAATCAGCATATGTGTTTTAAGCGTGGACTTTTGTGAGAATTTCTTCTCGCAGTGATGACAGCCGAATAACTTCTCCCCAGTGTGAATCAGCATATGTCTTTTAAGCGTGGACTTTTCTGAGAATTTCTTCTCGCAGTGATGACAGCCGAATAACTTCTCCCAAGTGTGGGACCATAAATGTGTATTGAGGTAAGACTTTCGTGAGAATTTCTTCTCGCAGTGATGACAGCCGAATAACTTCTCCCCAGTGTGAGATCAGTAAATGTGTTTTGAGGTTGGACTTTTGTGAGAATTTCTTCTCGCAGTGATCACAGCCGAATAACTTCTCCCCAGTATGAATCAGCATATGTGTTTTAAGCGTGGACTTTTCGTGAGAATTTCTTCTCGCAGTGATGACAGCCGAATAACTTCTCGCCAGTGTGAATCAACATATGTGTTTTGAGGTTTGACTTTCGTGAGAATTTCTTCTCGCAGTGATGACAGCCGAATAACTTCTCCCCAGTGTGGGACAATAAATGTGTTTTGAGGTTGGACTTTTGTGAGAATTTCTTATCGCAGTGATCACAGCCGAATAACTTCTCCCCAGTGTGAATCAGCATATGTCTTTTAAGCTTGGACTTTTCTGAGAATTTTTTCTCACAGTGATCGCAGACGAATAACTTCTCGCCAGTGTGAATCAACATATGTGTTTTGAGGTTTGACTTTAGTGAGAATTTCTTCTCGCAGTGATCACAGCCGAATAACTTCTCCCCAGTGTGAATCAGCATATGTTTTTTAAGCGTGGACTTTAGTGAGAATTTTTTATCGCAGTGATCACAGCCGAATAACTTCTCCCCAGTGTGAATCAGCAAATGTGTTTTGAGCGTGGACTTTAGTGAGAATTTTTTATCGCAGTGATCACAGCCAAATAATTTTTCACCAGTGTGAATCAGCATATGTGTTTTAAGCGTGGACTTATGTGGGAATCTCTTATCGCAGTGGTGACAGCTGTATATCTTCTCTCTACTAGAATGAGTCACAAAATGTTTATTCAAGGAACTTTTGGTAGTATATTTGTTTGCACATTTGCTATATGTGAAAGGTCCTATCTTTGAAGAGCTCTGAATATCTATCGTACTTTCTGATATTGTCTTAAATGATACTTCATTTAAATTACAATTAACTTCGTGTTGATGCGTCATGATTATAGGGCGTTGAATTTGCCTATTACTATTTAAGGGTAGATCGGCTGCATGCTGGTCACGTATATGACTCTCGTATTAAGATATTTCGACAAAAGCACAAACGCACTCTTCGAAGTAATAATCCTCCACACTTTTGTATTTGTCTATACTTGTAGTGGGGCAGTTCGGCGCCTAAAAAAAATAAATAAAATGATATTTTTAATACAAAGTGAATTTGAGTATTCTGAATTTTACTTTACCATACAGAGTATGGCCAAGTAATGTAATCGTGCATGAAAAATTAGTTCTTTTGATTCGTTTTTTTTCGAAATATCAAAAAACTGCTCAAAACTATTTTTATAAAAAAATTTAAACGAAATCATGGCGTTTTACTCAACAAGAAACCCTTGGGCCGGATATTTCAATGTCCATTTATTCAGTTTTTCTGTCTAAATAAAAAATAAATTCACCTTTAACTATTCTATTTCTCCTCAATATCAAGTTTAATTTCATGTAGAAACATTTCGTTTGTTGTTTGTCTAGAAATTCTTCGCTAATATAGTAGGAACATCATTTTACATTAACACCGCACATAAAAAGTGGACCTGGAAAAGAAGGACATAAAATTATTATAGAGCTGAGTATGAATAAAAAATTTATCATAAAAAGATATCTAGATTTATTGAAATGTCTTTTATTATTAATACTATTAAATAATATTTGAAAAATATTAATTTTATTTATTTTTATAATCAGGAACGAGGCTTTTTGAATAACAGTAGGAAGATCGAGTCCTTATAGAATGATGGTTATTTTTCTTTTTTCAATAAAAAATTTTCATCAGTGTTTATAATTTAATTTTATTTGAAACAAGAGACGTTTCGGCACCAACTCAATGCCATCTTCAGTCTATAAAAACATTCAACAATATATCACATTACATTTCACAACCAATAGGCATATCACAATTCACAAAGATAATATTCAACTAATGGTCCTACCTATGTTAAAAAATAAGATATCATTATATTTCCTTCACAGAGGCAAAATGAAAAGAAATTAAATTACTGAGGTCAACACGCATCTCAAACAGTGAGTTAATTTATTAATTTTGAGATGCGTTTTGACCTCAGTAATTTAATTTCTTTTCATTTTGCCTCTGTGAAGGAAATATAATGATATCTTATTTTTTAACATAGGTAAGACCATTAGTTAAATATTATCTTTGTGAATTGTGATATGCCTATTAATTGTGAAATGTAATGTGATATATTGTTGAATGTTTTTATAGACTGAAGATGGCATTGAGTTAATGCCGAAACGTCTCTTGTTTCAAATAAAATTAAATTATAAACACTGATGAAAATTTTTTATTGAAAAAAAGAAAAAATAACCATCATTCTATAAGGACTCGATCTTCCTACTGTTATTCAAAAAGCCTCGTTCCTGATTATAAAAATATTATAAGAATCAAATAATTACTATTCCCTAATAATTTTATTTAATTTAACAAAAATAGAAAAATATTTTATTTTTAATTTTATATTGGTAGTTGAAATGGAAAACCTCCCTTTAAAAAAATATAACTCACTTGATACATTTTTGAAACTTTTCTTTTGTTTTTTACTTTACCATACAGATTATGGTCAAGTATTGTAATCGTGCATGAAAAAAGTGGGGTTTTTTACTTCGTTTTTTTCGAAATATCTCAAAAACGGTCTATTCTTGATTAAAATAAGTTGATATTTAAAAAAAATATATATTTTTCGAGATATTAACTGTTTTGTCAAAATGTCTGTTCGTACGTTACGAAATTTTTGTGGACGAGCTAGCTCAAAAACTAGTGTGGATATCAAAACCAAATTTCACATGTAATTTTGGTGCCGTGAGTTTAAGGTAGTTGTTCCGTCAAATGGGTTTTCTTAGGATTTTTTGAAATTTAGACAGATTATTAATTGTTAAATACCTCTTCATCGATTTGGTGCCACAACGAAATTTATGAACAATACAGTTCCGGAGATATTAAATTTCAAATGATAGAGTTTTTCAGACTCTTATACATTGCACTATACGTGATATCGGAATATTTACATTCATATTTAATTATAATTAAGAAACTCTTTTTACCATTTTTATAAAAAAACTAAACCAACATTAAACAATAACCAATAGATATTTTAAGACAATTTTGATTCATAGTTACAACACAGTTTCTAGATAAAAATGAATAAATAATGAAAAATGTATAAAAAAAAATTTATACTAAAAACAATTTGGCAATAGCGCATTTATTTAACAAGCGAAAGATGTATAAAGCCAGCATGCGCTAGATTTTTTCAAAATTATAATTTTCATAAGGTGTAACGTAGGCGTTGATAACATTTGTTAAAAAATAACAAAACGATTTTTATAGAAATAAATAGACCTTTAAATTTTTTTTTATTTGTTATTTTAATATAAAAATATTCAATCTCTTGCAATGGTGCCAGATTTGTCAAACGAGCACGGGATTGGCTAGAATCGGTACATAAACATCCAAAAGTTTTGGGCTTATGAATTATGAATCTTTATTGTCTGTACTATATATTCTAGCATTAAATTTTTTCCTAATATTGTCGCGAAACAACCACCTTAAGAGCTGATTAGAGTTTGGTGCACACTGCACATAGACCCAAAATTAAGCGTGGGAGGAGGTAAAAATTATAATTTTTTCAAAAAACAAGTAAAATGAAATATACTGCAAAATAAACCTTTAATAAAGAAAATAGACAGTTTGAGCAAATTCAACAAAATTTTGTAAACATAATCAGTCGTACACCGGAAGACTAAAAATGCAAAAACTAAACATCCAAAATGGGGGTGGGGGGTTCAGCCCCCTAAATAATTATAAATAATTTTATTAAATATAAGAGAGGGGTTAGGGTGGCCACATCTGTTAAATAACCTCTTAGAATATATAATAATCAATAATAGCAAAACATTTAAATATCCTCGAAATGCCTATAAAAAACTGACACTATTTATTCATTGATCTCAAAATTAAATTAAAAAATAAAGCCATTTTCCTTATTTGAATAATCACTTCTTGATGTTTCATTAGAACATAAAAATGTCAGAAAACAAAATACATATTTCAAAAAAACTTTACCTTTATCAGTATATAGACCAATTTCCTATTAGAAATATATTAAATAAGTAATTAAATATAATTTGAAAAGAATGTGATGATTGAATATTATATTTATATTAATTGTATTTGATGACAAAACAATAAAATAGCTAACCTATATGGATGGGATATTTGCAGTCTTTGTTCTTTATTTCCGTGAAGATATATATATATATATATCCTGTAATTTCAATTGATATAGATAAATAATTTATTAATAAAATAAATATAAAACTTTATTTGAAATTATAAAATTGTTTTCCTATAATTATTAGTTAATAATGTAAACTATAGATAAGAGATATTAGATGAAATAATGCTAAAAAGAATAAATCCGCCAGATGTCAGGGCAGTCGATGTAAAATGTCCCTCCCAATTTTGAATCCATGAAATATTAAATACTACTTAGATATGGTACTATAATGTTTTAAAATTATAAATTGTGGTGTTTTTTGAGGCTCTTGAAAACCTTGAAAACAGATGTAAATGTCTTTGTTAGGAAAAAGGAAATAAAATTTCTTTATATTCTAACAAATTTATTTTCATGAAAAACTTATGAGACGTTTCGGCGGATATTCTCTCACCATCATCAGTCTACAAGGAAAACACAATCTTAATTACAGTAAATTACTAATTACATGTCATTCTCAAGATAAAAGAAGAAAAGAACTCACCTAAGCTTTTTCATAATATAGTACATATGTCTGGGTAGAATGTCATTTTCTTTACAAATAAAGCTTGTAATAAAAAAACAAATTATAATTAATTTTAATAAACCTAAATAAATCAGATAAAAATTTTTCATATTTGTTATTTACCTGAGGTATTTTGTTAATAATAGTATGTCGATATCAGTTATATAAGTTATATAAGCAGCTTATAGTTATTCTTCTTTATGAAAGTGTTATAAGAAGAATAAACTATAGAAAACAACTTATATAACTGATATTGACATACTATTATTAATAACAAAATATTTCTCCAGGTAAATAACAAATATGAAAAATTTTTATCTGATTTATTTAGGTTTATTAAAATTAATTATAAGAGTTATTTTTATTACAAGCTTTTTGATAATTGGGTTGGCAACTAAGTAATTGCGGATTTTCTTTAGAAAATCAAAGACAATTTTTTCATGGAACTAAAATAACTTTATTCTGTAATGCATTGCCCATTTTGATCAATGACCTTTTGCCATCTTTCAGGCAGCATCATAATCCCACGTTCATAAAACTGTCTTTATTGTAGGCAAAACTGAATCAGGTACGATTTGACATCATCATCATTATTGAAATTTTACCATTCAAGGAGTTTTGTAAAGATCGAAATAAAAGTGAATTGATGGTGCAAGAAGAAATAAGCTGACGTGTTCTGATGTGGCCATCCACTTGACTTTACCATACAACCTGGCCCCTCACTTATATATTTAATATTTAATAAAATTATTTGTAATCATGTAGGGGGGGGGGGGTTAGTTTTTACAATTTTAGACTTCTGGGGATCCACTGATTATGTATACAAAATTTTATTGAGTTTGTTACAAGGGCCAAGATTTTCATCTTCTGACTCCCCCCCCCCCCCATTTTGGGCGGTTAGTTTTTACATTTTTAGACCTCTGGGGGTCCACTGATTATGTATACAAAATTTGGTTGAGTTTGCTCAAATGGCCTAGATTTTTAGTTTTTAATGTCAAAAAAGTACTAAAGTTAACCCACTTTTTAGGTTAAATATATACGTTGTTGCCAGCTTGTTTTTAGTTCAAATTTTCATTATAAATTTTTCATTATATATTCATGATTATCTCAGAAACTGTGTTGTAATTATGAATTAAGATTATCTTAAAAAATGTATTAGTTATTGTTTAATGCTGGTTTAGTTTTTTTTAACCATGGTAAGAAGTCTTTCTTAATTATAATTAAATATGTATGTGTAAACTTTCCGATATCCCGTATAGAGACCATTCGTTAAACATAGAGGCAGCACTACTGCCGAAAGTAGCGCTCTCTTGTGCTTATTTATTCAAATAATTTGAAAGAATTGGGGTAAAGATTGTACTATAGTATATATCATAGGTAAACAAGTTCACAGAGCCTAGAGGGGCGTCAGTGAGTCCCTTTGTATTGGACGTTTAATAAATCATCCCCCAAAGATTACAGTTGGCGCTAAAGTCGTGACGCATGGTCAATATAAGAAATAAACAATAATAAGATAAACATAAATCTACGCACTGAGTCCACGCTCAGCCATATAAGACGAATGAAATTCAATTAAAAACTTTAGTACTATTACCGACAATCCAGGGTAGAAAACTGGTATTGTTTTTTGAGGCCAGTACTCTTGGTAACAAATTTTGAATTTTACTTTGAGGTCATCGTTAGAGGTGAGTGAAAGTCGAATGGTATTCAGTAAACACGGCTAAAAAATTGGTAGAGAAATGTGAAAATTTAGTGAGATAGATAGGGACAGTGGTGTTATATAAGGAGGGGGGAGATAGGGAGGGGTAAATGAGGGGGGAGATAGGGACAGTGGTTTCCTGTTGCGAGAGCTATATAAGGGGGAGAGAGAGACAGGGAGATGGTCAGTATGTGTCAGTCAGTGACGAGTGAAACATCGACTGTGAGTGTTCCAATATATCCTCTCCACCCTCATCCACCCTCTCAACTGACTCCAACCCTCACTAATAAACAACTCTTCATCCCTTATATTAATTAATTGCATAGAATCCAAGAAGTCATTAAATATAAATTAATTTATTATATTTGCGAATGTGAATTAAATATTAATATCTGGGTAACGGGTAGGTAGGTACTTCTATTGTTCTTATAGATAAAGATATACAGATCCACTTAAGGGGCTGACATCCCTGCCTAAATATTAAGAGAATCATGTCCTATCCCTAATCCTATCCAACTTCATTCCGTGCTTTCACAAATCCATATTCCTTCGAAGTCTTTCGCGAGTATATTTTTACTTGTGCGGGAGTGTACGTAAGTGTGTTCCATTCCTGTGGGGTACAGTATTCCAGGTTCAGACACGAGGCATTGGCTGTAAAGGTAACATCTTTATAATAATGTATTCTTTTAATTATATAAGTAAGAAATATAAATTTTTCATGTATTTTTTTTATAATTTTTCAAAAAATAAAAAAAACATTATTTCAATAATATATTAAATATAATTTTATTGCGAATATATAAAAAAAAAATACTTTCACTTCGCTATATGTTTTTACTAATGTGGATGTTGATGAAAGCAGTCCACGGTGGTTGTAAAAAATAAGACTATAGAGGTTTTATTATTTTACATTTATTTGTTAAAACCGACGTTTCGCAGATTATTCTCTCCTTCTTCAGGGTAACAAAAAGTCAATGAAAGTAGTTCAAAAAATAGTTACTTTCTGTCTCCTTTGACAATGCCAAAAAAACATTATAAAAATTCTTTTCATTTCGAATAGAAAAACAGTAAAAAGCAAAAGGAATTGCTTTTTACTGTTTTCTATTCGAAATGAAAAAGAATTTTTATAATGTTTTTTTGGCATTGTCAAAGGAGACAGAAAGTAACTATTTTTTGAACTACTTTCATTGACTTTTTGTTACCCTGAAGAAGGAGAGAATAAATCTCCGAAACGTCGGTTTTAACAAATAAATGTAAAATAATAAAACCTCTATAGTCTTATTTTTTACAACCACCGTGGACTGCTTTCATCAACATCCAATTACATATTTATACCAGTCCGTCTCCTAAAGAAAATCTCTATCAGTTTTTACTAATAATTTTTTTTCTTTTTTCAGGTAAGTGCTCATCCTACTAATATTAACATTTGTGACCAGAGTATTCCAGGTCCAAGCAGGAGACTTTCTCTATAAAGGTAAGATATCATTATAATTCTCTATTCATATATAAGTAAGAAATACTCAAATTTTTCAAGTAATTTTTTCGATTTTTTTAAAAAAATTTCAACTTAAATAAATAATATTATAAATATAATTTTCTTTAGAATGTTTATATAAAAAAATACTTTAAATTCTCTATATTATTTTACTAATAATATTTTTTTCTTTTTTCAGGTAGGTGCTCGTCCTACTAATATTAACATTTAGATTAAGTATTAGGTTTTCTTAATTTATTTAAAATCAAATACTTTATCTTTGGGTAACGGGTAGATGTGTACTTCTTTATTCACATTAATAAAGATCTACAGACCTACTTCAGTGGCTGGCGTCCCTACCCACGTGAGCTTATATCCTTTCCCTATTCCTATCCAACTTCAATCCGTGTTTTCACAAATCCATATTCCTTCGAATTGTTTCGCGAGTATTTTTTTACTTGTTCGCGAGTTTAAAGTGTGTTCCTGTGTGGCTAGAGTATTCCAGGTCCAAACAGGGGACTTTCTCTCTTCTGTAAAGGTAAAATATCTTTATAATACTCTATTCATATATAAGTAACAAATACTCAAAAAAATTTTCGATTTAAAAAAAAAATTCAAATTAAATAAATAATATATTAAATATAATTTACTTTCGAATGTTTATATAAAAAAATACTTTAAATTATCTATATTATTTTACTAATAATATTTTTTTCTTATTTCAGGTAGGTGCTCGTCCTACTAATATTAATATTTAGAGTAAGTATTTGATTTTCTTATTTTATGGAAAATCAAATACTTTGCCTTTGGCGTGTTTCTTATTGTATTAAATAAAGATGTACAGATCTGCTTCAGGGGCTGGCGTCCCTGCCCACGTGAGCTTATATACTTTCCCTATTCCTATCCAACTTCAATCCCTGTTTTCACAAATCCATATTTCTTCGAATTGTTTCGCGAGTATTTTTTTACTTGTTCGCGAGTTTAAAGTGTGTTCCTGTGTGGCCAGAGTACTCCACATCTAAGCAGAAGACTTTTTCTGAAATGGTAAAATATATTTATGATACTCTATTCATATATAAGTAACAAATACTCTAAATTTTTCAAGTTATTTTTTTTTTTTTAATTTTAATATATTAAATAAAATTAAATAAATAATTTTCTTTAAAATATTTGATTTAATAATACTTTAAATTTTCTATATTATTTTACTAATAAGATATTTTTTCTTTTTTCAGGTAGGTGCTCGTCATACTAATATTAACATTTAGAGTAACTTTATCTTAGGGTACCGGGTAGATGTGTACTTCTTTATTCTTAAAAATAAAGATGTACAGATCTACTTCAGGGGCTGGCGTCCCTGCCCACGTGAGCTTATATCCTTTCCCATATCCTATCCAACTTCAATCCCTGTTTACACAAATCCTTATTCCTCCGAAATCGAAATGTTTCGCGAGTATATTTTTAATTGTGCGCGAGTGTAAGAAGAGTGTTCCTGTGTGGGGTCAGAGTATTCCAGGTCCAGGCATGAGTCTTTGGTTGTTAAGGTAACATATCTTTGTAATACTCTATTCTTATATTTAAATAATTAAGAAATACTCTAAATTTTTCAATTCTTTTTTCGAATTTTTCAAAAAAACGATCAAATAAAATAAATAATTATAATTTTATTGGAATATTTCTATAAAAAATATCATAATTTCACTATATATTTTTGCTAATATAATTTTTTTTCTTTTTCTAGGTAGGTACTCGTCCTACTAATACTAACATTAAAAAATTAAATAATTAAGTAGAAATAAATAAAAAAATTAAAATTAGTACTTTTTTCTAAATTAAATATGAGATATCAGTTTGAAACAATATCGCCTTTATATTTTCAGTCTAATAAAATTATTTCACATGGATAGATAATATAATTTCAATTTCGGTTAAAAAAAATAACCTTCAAAATAATTCAGTTTTAAAAATAATCGCCTCTAAACTTCAATCTAATTATTTTTCTGTTTCTGATTTAATGCATGAGTCAATAACGAACTTTCTCTCATCATATTTAGATCTACAATTTTTTTATATTTGTGTCTTAAATACAAATACTTGGCAAAATTTTTATACAAAATTTCTTATGTTTTAAGACTTGATTCGAAACAAATTGCAGTATTGGAGACATTGTACTGGTATTTGATTCGGAAAAGGTCTTTTAACAATTACTTCTCTCAAGTGTAGACGTATTTTGGTACAAATACAATGTCTCCTCTTTGTTCCAAAACACGTATAGGCTTTTTTAGGAAATTTTCATTATTTTCGACTTTAAAATTTCAAATTGTATTTCCAAGTGATTTATACATTTGTAAATAAAGGAAATATTTAAAATTATGACTCTATTAATATATTTTGAAATTTGTGATCAAAATTATATTAACGATCTCCGTTTAATTATTATTTATTTATCTATCCATGTGGGGGGGGGTGGCGACAGCTGCCTTCTCGTGGTGCCCCCTGTTCTCGCTAAACAGCTGTCTATGTCTCTGTATAAATTATATATCGAGACATAATCATATATAATAATTTCGTTTGCATAATTTTACATACCCATTTTCCTATTAATAATAATAATACACATTATCGAAAACGCATATATTATAACATATAGCTACTATTGCAATTATAATTTCACTTTTTGTATTGATTTTACAAAAATAAAATACAAAATTCTTGTTTAATTTTCATAACTAAAATTCATGCAAACAATAATATATTTTATATGAAATTTGAAGTATTTATATTCGACTGAAAATATAAGGGAAATTTTCGGACGTCAATTGAATTGGTAGTATAACAAGTAATAAATACAATAATGGTTAACTGCTTATTTTTTTCTAAATTAAATAGTTGTTGGGATAGAAATTTGCACAAATTATTATGATAAAAAATTTAGAGATTTTAAATATGATTATATTCCTAGATTAGATGTTGCATTTTTGAAATTAATTTGAGAACGTTGCGAGGAGGTGGGGGGGGGGTAAATGAAACTTATGTTCAAGGGGAATAGGGCTTTACTGAAATTAAATTGTTGAATTAATGTTTTTTTTTTTATAATTATTATTTTTATTTATTTATTATATCTGGTTTGACTTTTGGTTGGGTGTGGGTGGTGCTTCTCAGCGGCTGATCTGAATCTTGGCGTCCCTGGAATGAAGAATGAGATGTATATGACTTTTGAAGGAGATATTAACCCCTCCCCCCCACCCACCGAAAAAATCCTAGGTACGGCCCTGTACTGCAGCATGAAGAGGTGTCCAATTATCTTTATCTAGGTAACCCCTAAAGGCCTGGGTTGGCCTCTCCATCGTGAAAAAAGAAGAAAGAATTTTATGGGTTGGGCGGGGGTCGAACGTATCTGTGGATACGTGTCTTAAAGAGCTGAAGGTTATAAGTCGCGGGAAAGATGGTGGCAGGGAGTTACAGGCGAGTTCCAGTCTCTGGAGGTCAAAGGGATAAAAGAGTTGGCGAAAGCGCTTGTTCGACTTTTATCCAATTTGACAGCTAAGGGGTGCTGAGCGTTCGAAAACCGCGTGTTTCTCGTAAAGAGGGCATTAGAGGGGATAATTGATTTCAGCTCGACTGAACAGACACCGTGATAGTATCTGTAGTACAGGGAAAGGGCAGAAACGGTTCTTCGGTGAGCCAAGGAGTCGAGTGAGTTGGTTGGAGCCGGGTCTCCTATTAGTTTAATTGCTCGCTTCTGAATCGCATCCAGTGTAGCGAGAAAATGCTTGAGGCACCCCTCCACAGATGAGAGCCATATTCGAGACAGGGACGAATTTGTGCCTTATACAATATAAGAAGTTGACTGGGAGTATAACAGCGTCTAGACCTAAATAGGAGACCAAGCTTGCGCGCTGCAGCTTTAGCAATGGTTGAGATATGGTTATTCCATGAAATGTTAGACCCTAGAGTTACGCCTAGCATTGAAATGTTATCCCTGAATTCTAGTGAGTTTGAGTCGAATGATATGTTTGGTAGTTTTCTGACGACGGGCCTAGAAATAAGACAACACTGAGTTTTCACTGCATTGAAGTTAACCAAGTTTTGGGATCCCCATTTTTTAAGTTTGCTTAAGTCTAATTTAATTGAGGAGGCAATGTCTGCACGGCTTTTATGCGATGCAGGGCCGTTATGTAGGGTGCTGTCATCTGTGTAACAATGTACCAGTAAGTACCTGGTTATTTATAAAATCAACATCTATAAGGTATGAAACCCTCCGAATGAGAAGCTTTTCGACATTCTGACTGAAATCCCTTCCCCGAACTAAATAACATTTACTGCATATATTTGCATATTTCAAAGTATTCTGCATATTATTTGCATATTTCAGACTTTTTTAATGCATATTTTGGCTGTTTTTACTGCATAAAAATCCTAAATAAGAAAGATCATAGCGATTTCGGCCGGCAAAGCAGAAAATGCTCAAAACTTGTTAATAATATATTGTATATAATAATAATTTATTTAAAAAGACCATATTCCAAAACATTAATGGTATAACATGTCAAAGAAGTTCAAAATTTTCTCTAAACTTCTTCCTTCCAAGAAAACTTTTAATGAACGAGTTCTGTTCTGTGGAACCCCCTGTAGGTATATATGGTTTATACCTATATTTAATATTAAAAATAAGAGAGTGGACAGCACAGCAGGTGTCTGGTTGGCCACATCATCTTATTTTATTTCTGCAATTAAAATATATACCCAAGTATAATCGTGTTTTAAATATTAATAATTAAAAATAAATAAATTCAAAGGAATCCATAAAAAAATATCTAAAATACAAAGGTACACAAAATACTACAGTAAATACAATTATTTTAGATTATATAATAGAGTTTATTTATCATAATTTGAGTACAAAAAAAAGGTCAAGTGAAATTAATTATAATGAAATTATAAATAAATTATTTAGTATTGTGACCGACCCCTAATTTGAAATAAATAATCCTTTGGATAGGTGGGATTTTGAAGTCTGCCATCCTAACAGGTAGTTGAACTGAAATTGATGAATTTAATATAATTCGAGGATTTTAGAATTAATTTCTAATTTAATTAATTAGGGGCAGGCACAACTCAAGGAAAATGTTAGGGTCAATAGGTAATTATTTGTAATAACTTAATATTAGTCAACAAGATCGGAATTCGAATTACTACTGCGAATCCTGGTAATGTCCAATTGAACTAATTCGGGACATAAATCAACCAAAATTTTCGAGTCAAGTTCAATCTCGTTAGGGATCATTAATCTCAAATTTCTCATTTGTTTCCCAATTGATTGTAATAACATAATCAGTTCAAAAAGAAAATCCGGTTCCAAACTTGATATTGTTACATCACTAAGTAATGGAAATTTCCCAAGATTTTCCACGACATTTGGTTCTGGAGACATAAGATGTATCCTTGTTGTTTTTGGACAATATTTCGAAAAACTTTCTAAAGATACTAACGTTGTCTGTGCATCACCAAATTCGGTCATGTTAGATAATTTTTTGACAAGAACATCATCATTAATATAATAGGGTAACTCGTAACTAAAGAATAGACCGATGCCTAAACCTTTCAAATTTGGTAAAAGTTTTAAAAGTCTGGCACACTCTGGTCTAGTTAAACTCGCTGCCGCGATATATTCGATTTTAAGGAGTCCATTTTTAACATCAGGCTCATGCAGGTCAAATTCTTCTTCGAGCAAAAGTTGATACAAAGCACAGGGATAATCCTCACCCTTACATTTCACCCGCAGAGATTTCAACTGTGTGGATTTTTTCAGAAATAATTTAAAGTTGTCTTTGCTCCTAGGTTCGATGGTTAACCCTCTAAAATCAACGTTTTCTATATTCGGGCACTTTTTCGAGATAATTTCCAAAATAGTTTGATTCGTTGCATATTGTTCGAAACAGATATATTTTGTATTCTTGTCAAGGAAGATAAGAAGACATTTCATACGTATTTCTTCGTTAAGATTTTGTTGCCTCGAGAGGAACCTCTGCAGCAATTTGTCTTTCTGCACAGGAAGGAGAGAATTTACAAGTTTTCTCGGCTCATCCAATTCAGTCTTTTCTTCTTCCAACATCTTCCGCAATGTTTTGAACATCTCATCCAGTTCCCTATCTACCGCTCTCATTCTTGTTTGAAGAGACATTATGAACGTGATCTGAAACAAAGAAGAATGTCCCCAATAATTAAATATTTTTCAATTTATATGATAAATTGTCGAATTTTTTAAGAGAATGAAATTGATATTCGAATAAATTATTTTTATAGAAAATAGAAAGATTCTTCAATTAATTAAATTCACTAATTTTAATATATAAAATTATTTGTAATGAGCTATTAGTGGGATATAGAATTAATAATCCATTTAATAATTAAAAGAAAATTTAATTATATATTTTTACCAATAAAATACTACCTGTGAATTTATATTTCAATTAACAAAAAACCCATCACATATGAAATATTATTCCAATTGCTCAAAATTGATTCTAGTCAATGATAAATGCTTTTTTTTTTTATGAATTATTGCTATAAATTAAGTGGATATCTATGTTAAGGATGATTTCTATATACACCACAAAGTGACAGACAATTTCCGGATCTTGAACGAAATTGGTCTGTATGTAAGTATATGAATTCAAACTTCTGTAAGTAATTGTTTTAAAAATAGTTGACGAAATGTTTCTTTTTCAAATATTAGTACCTACTACTGAAGATGGTCAACCAGTAGTGACCGAAACTGCTTGGTGAATTAATAAAATAAATAATAATAATAATTAAATTAAATTATTTTCTTTTATTATTAGTTTGTGACCAAAAAAATAACCTTTAAAGTTTAAAGTCTATTATATCAAGGAAATAAACTACGATATTGTTTATTGACGTAGAACAAGCTTTCATGGGTATTTCAAGGTCAAGTTCTGTTTTTTAAATGGCAACCTATATTTTACTTTACGTCACCTTATTTTACAAAAAAAAAACTGAACAACTTTCATTAGAATTATTTTTTTATTAGACACCAAATAAACAAAATACATGATTCAACTTAATTGTCCTAAAATAATAATGATAAAATATTTAATTATTGAATAAATAATTTAATAATAATTATTACTATATATGTTTGTCTAGATTAATTTGTAACCAACGCTTAGCTTTCTTTTTCCGCCACTAGATGTCCCGGCGATCAATTTCAAACAAGATCGAATATGGCCCGGTCAAATTAAAAACTTTATATCGAAATTGAAATCACAGATACATGAAATATACTCTAATCAAAAGAGAGTAAATTTTTCGATTAATCGTTTGGTTAATCATAT
This sequence comes from Forficula auricularia, assembly GCA_024734495.1. Taxonomy (NCBI): domain Eukaryota; kingdom Metazoa; phylum Arthropoda; class Insecta; order Dermaptera; family Forficulidae; genus Forficula; species Forficula auricularia. Next base: position 293,975 of record JALMQS010000915.1, read on the forward strand.
CCATAATTTAATTAGTTTTATATTAAATAAGACGTACACTGTTTCGTCATTTTATTTGTGACTTTCTCAGCAACTTAATTCTCAAATCAATTTCCGATAATTATGTGAAATATTCTATCTAAAAAAATTGGAAAAGAAGAAAAAATAATGTTTCTCATAATGATATTGGACAATTGAGTTGAGAAATAAGTCGCTGAGAAAGTCAAAAATAAAATGACGAAACATACGATCTTAATACTATATATATTTGTCTAGATTAATTTGTAACAACACTTAGAGAAATTTCTCTAAAAAAATTACCCTCTTGCCTAGAATCGAACCGACGAACTCTTGAACTAAGGAATGAGCTCTAGCCATTAGACCAATGTAACATTAATATTTATAGCTTGATTTCTGTTACTAAAACTATATATTTTTGATTTAGACTTTGTGTCGAGATAATATTGTATTCATTTGAACTCGAATGAAAAAGAAAAATCACCAATAGATTTTAAATTAAGAAACATTAAATATATATTAATTAACGAGGCAAATTTGAAATATAATTGTCAGCTCGGATTTTAAACTGATGGCTCCAATCGATTTTCATTAACCAGGCAAATTTGAAATATAATTCTAATTTGGACTCAAATTTTGAAATGAAAGACTCCAATTCATTTTAAATTAAGAAACATTAAATATATTGATAATTGTTCCCCCCCCCCCCAGGCCATTCAAAAATTAAAGAGGCGAAACTTTTAAGAGACGATGTATTTTCGGTAGTTTACGGGTATACATTTAGAGTGTGGGTTTTTAAGAGGAATAAGATTTTTGGACCGAGACGCTGCCCGCCAGGGCACCAGCTCGGAGGGCCGAGCTTGTGGGCGTGCCGAAGGCACGCACGAAAAGCTCGTAATTTAATAATTAATTATTTGATAATTTAGTTAAATAATTTTAAGTTGTTCAATTTTTTTTTGTAGATTAAGTAGACGTAAAGAAAATATAGGTTTCTATTTAAAAAACACATGTTGACCTTGAAATACCCATGAAAGCTTGTTCTAGCTCAAAAAACAATACCGTAGTTTAGTTTCCCCCTTGATATAAATAAACTTTTATTTGAACCTTTTTTTCATATAATTCATATATAATTCATTAATGCATTGTTTTTGAATTATAAGACTGTCTCAAGATAAAAAAAACTCACCCGGTATATACCATATATACAAGAATTGGTCGTTTAATATAATAAGATAAATTATTTTAATTCAATATTAACTATATGAGTGACTGAGTGACACACCCACGTGTATGGTAGGAATGGCCACGTGAGCTAGCCTGGGGTTTCAAGACAGCGCTGCCCCCCTGATGGAACAGCTAACTTTCTTTCACGATCATACTTTGTTTATCTTACTGATAATTACTGTAATGGTTGGGTATTTGTTGGGGACTCTTTACTTTAACCGGTTTGTTAATCGTTTTTTATTAGAGGGGCAAACTATCGAGGTTGTTTGAACGGTAATTCCTGCTGTTACGTTGATTTTCATTGCCCTACCCTCATTGCGGTTGTTGTACCTTTTAGATGAGATTAATCAACCATACAACAGTTTATTTAATTTTTAATTAGATTTACCTATAGGTAGGTAGGTAGTAGGTATTGGAATTGAAAAATACAAATCTTTAACAAAACAATCAAGAACAACACGTTTATCTTTAACCAAACGTTTCGGGAGAATTTCTTTTCCCTTTTTCAATGGGCAATTTAAGATTAAAATAAAAAAAAGTTGCTTTCTCTAAAATTTAGAATTTAGAAAACACTAACTAACTAAGATATTCTAAATATTTTAATAAATAGACAATTCTACCTAGATAATATTGTCTTGTCTTGGTGACCAGAATATAGTTTTAAATATGAAAATTTATTTTTCTCTAAAATTATTTTTTTTATAAACATTTGAAAAACAATTAATATACAATCTGACCTTTTATTAATCAAATTTTTGTTATTTAAAATTTCAATCATTTCCAAAATTAATCTTTTTTACAATAAAAAAAGAAAAAACAATATTTTTGTCAATTTAAATTGTTTATTTAAAATTTTGGAATTAAATAATAATTTATAAATGATAATCTCAAAATTTTAAATAACAAAAATTCCATTAATAAAAGGTCAGATTGTATATTAATTGTTTTTCAAATGTTTATAAAAAAAAAAAAATTTTAGAGAAAAATAATTTTTCATAAATATTTAAGTAGGTATATTTGTATTTAAATGTAGATATTCTGGTCACCAAAAGACAATATTAGGTATTATCTACAATTGTCTATTTATAAAAATATAATACTTTCTTCATTACTATTTCTTTCTAAATTTTAGAGAAAGTAACTTTTTTATTTTAATTGTAAATTTACCATTGATAATTTTTATAAAAAAATAAAACCGACTTGAAAAAATTAAATGTAACAACTCTAAAATAATAATAACTAAAAAATAAAATAAAATCCACTAAAAGGTATAAAATAATTATTATCTAATTTAGTTACAACTAAACGATGAAATATTAACATGAAATTACTTTTTGAAGTCGGTGCCAAACAAACTATTCCTATAAGCGAGCGTACCCGCCAAACGTAGCAAGCCATCGAGTGCGATTCATAAAATATAATATGTTTGGCACCGACTTCAAAAAGTAATTTCATGTTAATATTTCGTCATTTAGTTAGTTGTAACTAAATAAGATAATAATTTATTTATACCTTTTAGTGGATTTTATTTTATTTTTAAGTTATTATTATTTTATTTGTTGCATTTAATTTTTTTTTGAAGTCGGTTTTATTTTTTATTTTTATAAAAATTAATTTTATTTTTCGCTTTTTAGTGATGTTATTAATAGTGACTTAATATAATACCTTGCATGCATCTCGTAAGAGAAAGCGTCGGGCGAATGAAAAGAAAATGATAATTAAATTAAATTCATAAATATAGAAATTCTCTCGACACGTTTGCGGGTTTTAAATGAATGTTTTAAGATTTTGTTTACTATAATTTCGATTATTTGGTCATAAGAATTGGAGAGTTATTTACGTCATTGATCATATCTTCAGAACTTGACCAAATTAATATGGGACCACCTACCTCTAAGGTACTCTCTTTCCAATAAAAAAAAGAATCATTAAAATCGGTTAATAAACAAAGAAGTTATGCCTGAACAAACATAACAAAAAAGGTCCAATACAAAAAAAACCGGACCAATCGGAAGCTAGACTGAACCCAATGCAAAAAAATCATCAAAATTGGTTCACAATTGGCGAAGATATGAAGTAACATAGACACAAAAAAAAATCAGTCGAATAAATAAATCAGAGAGCCAGGTACTTACATATGGTGTCAGAAGAAGAGAGACCCTTTGTGGCACGCACGTGTTTACAGCAGGATAACAGAATCAAGTATGAGCTAGGAAAACCGAAACATTTGCCTGGTAACCACCCCTTCCCCTACTCCTACCCTCTGGACTATTGTTCCCCTGAGAGGCTGGATTTCTTTCTTTCTGAACGTACCCTTTAAGAAAATAGTACCAAATTTAAATGAGTTTAGGTAATATTTAAGATTAACACGGAACAAATCAATCGGTCGATCGGTTAACGTTGTATATGTATTCAATATTCAATAAACTATTATCAAATCAAAATCAACATATTAATCCTGTATCAAGAAATATAAATAAATAATTTTTAAAGAAAAATTCATAAATTGGTTCCTGTGAATCCATTGTAATAGACTGATGAAGAGGGCAGGGGCGGACTGGGATCAAAATTTGGGTGTGGAAAAATATATAGCGGCCCGCATAGCAACGGCCCTTAATGCCAAAAATTCAGAATACAAATACCTAATAAAAAAACAGCACCTTGTAGTTATCTAAATTTTGTTTATAACAAATAAGATTATAATGTCATATGAATATGCATATATGCTTAAAAAATAAATAAGAATAATAGAAAGTAATATTGTATATTTTATCTAAACACTATATACTTATAAAATTAATTTATTTTGCATTAACTTGCTTTTTTGAGCAAACATATTAATAATATCATCATCATAAAGGCTATTGAGAATATCTTTTTCCGCTGCCATTAACATGAATGCTTCTAAGTGATCTTGTGTAAGAGTTGATCGTAGCCTATTTTTTAACCGACTTCAAAAAAGGAGGAGGTTCTCTATTAGACTGAATTTTTTTTTTTTTTGTGCCTATGTTACCTCATATCTCCGCCAATTGTCAACCGATTTTGAAAATTTTTTTTGCATTGGGTCCAGTCTAGCTTTCGATTGGTCCCATTTTTTTTTCGATTTTTTTCCATAGGTATTAGACCTTTTTTATTAGGTTTGTTTAGACCTAACCTCTTTGTTTATGAACCGATTTCGATGGTTCTTTTTACTTTATCCAATGCAAAGCATGGGTAAAGTATTGTAATCGCTCTCGGGGCAAGCGTGGCTTCAAAGGGTCCTCAGGTAAAGACTACGGAACCCATGGATTCAATTAAAGTCACAAATTGTAGTATTCATATAGGTTGAATTTTAACACGTGACGGTTTTGTCAAAAATTACATGGGGTCTCGTCGAGAGGCCAAAAAGGGCGATTTTTTCATTTAGTGCGTGCGTATGGATGTATGGATGGATGTATGGATGGATGTTATCGCTTTTTTGGCCCACGATTTTTTCCACACCGTTGCACCGATTGAAATGAAATTGAAAACCTACCATTAGTTTAACAAAATGAAGCGCTGATTAGTTTTTGGTACATATCGGCCAACAAACATTAGTACTTTATTTCAGTACTTTTTTAGTTTTTTCTAAATATCTTGAAAATGACTTAACCAATTTTGATGAAATTTAATATCCTAATTAAGTACCTTGGGGACCACAAAAAAGGTTAAATAAAGTTTTTAGTAAAATTATATTTTAAAGTACTTTACTCTAGAGTAAGATGGTACTTTTTTAATTTTTTAAATTCTTTAAAATTTATTCATTTGAAAGTTTTAATATAGCTCATTTAGCCTTGCTTAAGTAAGAATGGATAGGCTTCTCTCTGTGAAATGCTAAAAATTTGGGAGGAATTTTTATGAGTAACCATAGCAACTGCGTTGTTTTCTAATCCGTTACCTTTGCTGAAGACAGAGAAATCGATTTTAAACCAAAAATAGCGATTGATTCTTATCTAGTTCTTGAGGAATAATCATTCTATATTGGATTTTTGACGTTTCGGTTTTTATTAGTAACCATTGCTGAAGACATAGAGAAATCGAATTTAAACCAAAAATAGCGATTGATTCTCATCTAGTACTTGAGGAATAATCATTCTATATTGGATTTTTGACGTTTCGGTTTTTATTAGTAACCATTGCTGAAGACATAGAGAAATCGACTTTAAACCAAAAATAGCGATTGATTCTCATCTAGTACTTGAGGAATAATCATTCTATATTGGATTTTTGACGTTTCGGTTTTTATTAGTAACCATTGCTGAAGACATAGAGAAATCGACTTTAAACCAAAAATAGCGATTGATTCTCATCTAGTACTTGAGGAATAATCATTCTATATTGGATTTTTGACGTTTCGGTTTTTATTAGTAACCATTGCTGAAGACATGGAGGAATCGACTTAAAATAAAAAATAGCGATTGATTCTCATCTAATACTTGAGAAATATCCATTCTATATTGGATTTTTGACGTTTCGGTTTTTATTAGTAACCATTCCTGAAGACATAGAGAAATCAACTTTAAACCAAAAATAGCGATTGATTCTCATCTAGTACTTGAGGAATAATCATTCTATATTGGATTTTTGATAAGTTACCAATAAAAACCGAAACGTCAAAAATCCAATGTAGAATGGTTATTCCTCGACTCTTAAATGAGAATTATTTTTGAATTAATTTCAATATGAACTACAAATTGCAAGTGATATCTGATTAATAATAAAGGAACAAACATATTAATATTTCAAATGAATTTGGATAAAGTTTAGCAACGATCCGTTGCAGTTTATTTTATCCGAAAGGGGGTGTCTTAGGGATGGTGTCATATTAATTTGGTCAAGTTCTGATGATATGATCACTATTAATAACATCACTAAAAAGAGAAAAATAAAAATAATTTTTAAGAAAAAAATAAAAACCGACTTCAAAAAATTAAATGCAACAAATAAAATACACTAAAAGGTATAAAATAATTATTATCTTATTTAGTTACAACTAAACGACGAAATATTAACATGAAATTACTTTTTGAAGTTGGTGCCAAACATATACCTTTTATGAATCGCACTCGACGGATCTTACTTAGTACGTTTGGCAGGTACGCTCGCTTATAGGTATAGTTTGTTTGGCACCGACTTCAAAAAGTAATTTCATGTTAATATTTCGTCGTTTAGTTGTAACTAAATAAGATAATAATTATTTTATACCTTTTAGTGTATTTTATTTGTTGCATTTAATTTTTTTGAAGTCGGTTTTTATTTTTTCTTAAAAATTATTTTTATTATAAATTTTAGAATTGAAAAACTCTTTTCGCAGCTTACTTGTGTAATCGACAAAGTAAGTAAATATTTATATGCCATTCCAAGAGTGGAATACGCACCACTCAACAAATTGTATCGATGTAAGACATTGTAACAACAAATTGGGCAGTTCTTACATGCCTTACAATCACTGGTAATAAATTCAGACATCTCTTCATCATCAGATGTATCTACTTCTACTTCATGTTTTACATTACGCATTTTTTCAAAAGTCTCAGTGACGTTTTCTTTTAAAATATCCCACGCTGATATAAAATTTCTCAGTGTTTCCTTGATGTTACTCTGTGTTGCCGCTGGATTGAATTTCGTTAAAGTAAAACTTAGTTTTTCAAATGCATTATCAGGAATTCTTTCAGCAAAATTTTTGGGGTCTAAGCAGGCAAAATCGAAGTACAATGCTTCATTTTTAACAAATCTATCCTCCATGCTCTGAACTGCGTTATCCATTACAAAATTGTATGTATTTATTTCATAACACTTCAATGGATCTGTTATAAATTCATCGCTTGAGTTTTCATCGAACATTGTTTTTCGTTTCCGCAACCTAACATTTGGTAAATTGGCTTCTACTATTAATTCGCAATCCATTTCTTCAAATTTATTATTGGCATAATTAACAAAGGTATCAGCAGCTATTTTTAAATCATTAAATTTTCTAGATTCATTTTTTAACAAGTTAATAGCATTAGTGACCATGCGGTGAGCTTTAATAAAATCTAACGATTTAGTTTGTAAATATTTGGATATTAGAGTAGTGATACTAAATATAAGCGTAAAGAGCTCAGCAGTTAATATAGTTTCATATTTCAGTAATATATCCAAAAATGATTTTGCCTTTTGTCTAGAATCTAATTTTAAATTTAGTTTGGTTGAATTTACCATTTCAAGTAATGTTAAAACTAATTCAACATATAATCCGTCCTGGGGATGTCCAAATTTACCAAATATTTTGCTAACAGCTCCATCTTGTTTCGCCAATTGGAATTAACTTTCTACGTTTTTTATCTTGGCTAATTTCATTCCAGAGATTCATTCTCGTATATGATTCTCTAATAAAAATAGGTATTGAATTTAGTAAAGCAAAAAGTGAAACAGCAGCAATTGCAGATCCTGCAACGTCAGATAATACCAAATTTAAAATGTGTGCATAGCACCAGACATGGACATGTTCGGGTATAGCTTCTGACATATATGCAGAAAATCTCTTATATTTGCCTTGCATATTACTAGCACCGTCCGTAGAATTTCCTATACATTTTTTTTAAGTCCAAACCATTTTCTTCTAATATTTCTTTTATAGTATTATAAAACATTTCTCCTGTAGAAGAGTGTATGTTAACCATAGTTAATAATCTTTCTTGTATGTTACGATGTACATATCGAATAACAACCACGGGCGGATCCAGGAATTTTTTATGGGGGGGGGGGGGGCGAAATTAAAAAAAAATTCTCATGGCTATATAGAATATAACAATATTTTTATTTTAGTATGAAATTCAATTCATTAATGTTTATTTACAAGAAATATATTACTTTTATACTAGGAGTGGTACCAGACTTTCAATTTGGGGGGTGGGGGTCATGTACTGCCACACCCCCCCCCCCCCCAGGAAAATTTTGAAATTTAGTACTTAAAAAGTAGTTTTTAGAGGCGATTTTGACCCTCTGTAAAATTAAAAACATACAAAAAGAGCGCATGAAGAAGGGGGAAAATATACAGGTTTACCTATTAAATGTGTATATTATAATATACTTGGACTATAGTTCGCTAATTGAGTTTTTCATATTTATATACTAAGTTTATAATGAAATCACCCATGTACATATATATATTTGAATGATATTTGCATGGTGGTTAACAAATTGGTTGAGACTACTAATAGTGCAGACAAATTACGATTTGAAAAGGAAATAAATCCCCGTAAAGATTTTAATGCTGGAATACCTTTATTGGTACTCCAATATTACTACCCTAAGTTTTCTCCCAAATCTGTGTTGTGTAATATTTTCTACGCGCCTCAAAATGAGAAAATTTCCGAGTTTTTTCAGTTTTTCTAGAATAACTCTAAAACGGCTTATCAAATCAAAAAATATTTATAAGATAAATTAAAGCTCTTTAAATTACGCATCAAATAATACCAATTTCATCTATTTAGGCTAAGTAGAACCGGTACCAGCGCTTGTCAAAAAACAGCCCCCGGGATCACTTTTGAATATCCCTAAAACTCGTACTTTTTTCGATTTTTCCCCCATTTTGACCATGAAGGTGCAGGTTTCCGACAAAGACGACTCTATACATTTTTAAAGTAGATTAAATTTGCTACAAATTAAACAAAGTTTCATCTTAATTGGATAATGGTAACCCGTGCCTCAATGAAAATCGCAGTTTTTCCTTCATAAAATGAAAACCACTCATCCTAGAAACTTGATTTCTGTCTCATTCTCTAGTAAATTTTGTTGACTTGAACGTTTACTTGGACCACTTTTTGATAAAACTCTTATATTTATAGATATTCAGATTTGATAAGCCGTTTTAGAGTTATCAGGAAAAACTGAGAAAACTCCGAAATTTTCTCATTTTGTGGCGCATAGAAATATTTCCACAACACAGATTTGGGGGGAAAACTTAGGGTAGTATTATTGAAGTACCAATAAAGGTATTTCAGCAATAATTACCGGGAATCATTTCCTGTTATTTTTTCACGTAATTTGCATGTACTATTATATTAATGTAAAATAGATATTTTTTAAAATTAAAAAAATCTTAGTTACAGCTTCTTCTAAAATGAATGCCACTATTTTATTCTATAATCTACTTATGAAAATTGAATAATATATTGTAAATAAAAACTTTTGAATTGAAAAAAAAATCATGATATCCCAACAGCCATCGAAGGTAACAGTAAATACATATTTTGAACAAAACAAATACTTACTAGCCCAGAAGCCCAGTATATCGGGGGGGGGGGGGGGGTTTCCAGCTTACATTAATTGCGGGAAAATATTTTTTTTCTAGGATCGCTTGGTATGGTGTGGGTATGCCAAATCTAAGTTTGCGACCTCGAAAGTGTGGGGGACAACTTTTGAAGACTTTTTCCAGTTTTTCGCTTATAACTCGAAAACAGTTCATATTTTGTAAATAACCGTCCTATAGTAAATTACAGAAGACAAAATTTCGAGAAGAAATAGAAAATTAATCCAGTCGTTCGATTTTTTATGAAGATTCAAAAAACAGCCCCCGAGATCATTTTTGAATATCCCTAAAACTTGCACTTTTTTCGATTTTTTTCCTATTTTGACCATGAAAGAGCACATTTTTGGCAGACGACTCTAGACATTTTTAAACTAGATAGAATTTGCTACAATTAAAACAAAGTTTAATCTTAATTGGATAATGGTTACCCGTGCCGCAATGAGGTTGATGTTTTGAAAAAATGCAATTTTTTGCAAAAAATCGCAGTTTTTCCTTCATAAAATGAAAACCACTCATCTTAGAAACTTGATTCCTATCTCATTCTGTAGGAAATTTTGTTGATTTGAACGTTTACTTGGACCACTTTTTTGATAAAACTCTTAGATTTATAGACATCCTACATTTTCCGGACAGGATATGATCCAAATCCTCAAAAGCGTCAGAGTGGTCTCTGTCGAAAACGTGCTCCTTCATGGCCCAAATGGGAAAAAAATCGAAAAAAGTGCGAGTTTTTGGGATAGGTATTCAAAATTGATCCGGGGGGCTGTTTTTTGTATCACCATAAAAAATCAAACTACTGGACCAATTTTCTATTTTTTTTTAATCTCCGCGAAATTTTGTCCACTTTAATTTACTGTAGGAGGGTTATTTACAAAAAATGGACCGTTTTCGAGTTATAAGTGAAAAAACTGGAAAAAGTCCTAAAATTTCGAGGTTTTTCGGCCACCAAAAGTTGTCCCCAACACTTTTGAGGTCGCGAACTTAGATTTGGCATACCCACACCATACCAAGCTTTCCTAGAAAAATTTTTTTTCCCGCAATTAATGTAAGCTGAACCACTTTTTGGATCCTCTCTGGCCGCGCTTGCTAATAAATATCCACAAGGTGGAAATAATTTTAATCGACGTTAGGCATCCCAAATAAGAGTTACCCAGACAGAAATGAATGTTGCAGCAATATTACATTGCATTATTAAACCTTGCAGGAACCTTTGCAGCAATATTCCCTTCTGTCTGGGTAAATGAGTTTGCAACGGTTTCTGGCTGGTGCTAAATTTTTGAGGGCCTAAAAAACACGAAAATTTTGGACTTTTTTCAGATTTTTGCTTATAGGTAACTCGAAAACCATGAGATCTACCGAAAATTTCACTCTTACCAAAATGAAAGAGCATAACGTTAAACAATAAATAAAATATAACGAATAAAGTTGAAATTGGTTCAGGCGTTTAGCCACAATTGATCGTCAAATATAGTCAATTTTGGCGGAAAAGTTAATTATGCTTATTAGGTGGTCACTAGAAACCACACTTCGAATTTTTGCGGTGCTAACAGCCCCCATAATAGTTGCCAATTGGCTAAAAAATTAGATATGCAAAGTTTCAACTTAATTGAACAACGGTAGTCCCTGCCGCAATGAAGTTAAAGTTTTTGAAAAACAATTAGTAGAGATTGTGGTGTTGGTGCAAGGTGAAACATCTTTAATAAAGATAAGAGTAAATAAATATTTTTTTTTCTTTTCTTTTATTGGCCTCGGGAACATAGATGCCCATTTAGCCAAAATAAATATTATATGTAATTAAATTAGGGAACGAAGAAAAGATTTTTATATTATAGACAAAAAGGATCAGCCGGAATTCCAACCCGGGATCAGGAAGAGATTAAAAGATTAAATAAAAATGAAATTCCATAATTCATATATCCGACATTGAGTATCGGCTTGGGTTCAGGGATCGGTGGCCAAGAGGATAAGAGCTAAACCTCTTATAAAGGCATCGCAGCGCACATGCGAAGATCCCGGGTTCGAATCCCGGCTGATCCTTTTTGTCTATAATATAAAAAAATTTCTTCGTTCCCTAATTTAATTTAAAAATTGTCTTTCTACACGGCCTCATTGTGGTTGCGCCCTGGAGTGAAGAAGAAAATTATCTTCGACCTTTGGGTTCGCGATCGGGTGGGAGGCGTTTGGATATAGTTTAATTATATGTAATATTCATTTACTATGAGTTAAGGATTCTTGGTCACTTGTTTCACATTAAAATTAAAAAAATAAAAGATGTATATAAATTTTTTCAATATATATATATATATATATACACGAGCTGCTCCAGGCGAGCCTTCTCGGCACGCCCTCACAGCTCGGCCCTCCGGGCAGCATGGCGCGGTATGTGATTATTAGGTCTGTAATATATATTTGTACTATTTTGCCCCCTCTTTCGCTCCCCACGCACTCATTTTGGCTATTGATTTTTACAGCATACATTTTATATAGTCTTAAAAACTAACATTACAAAATTTGATCTATATCGGAGAGAGTATTAATTTTTTGCCCCCACTCACATTTTGGGAGGTTGAAATTATTTTTTAGATATTTGCAAATAAATAACTCTCAGTTTTCTAAAGAGTAAATGTACTAAAAAGCTAAAAATTTCTATAATTTCCCCCCCCTTTCGCCCCCATACAGTCAATTTTGATAGTTGATTTTTACAGGAATAGTTTCTTAAAGTAATAAAGAATAACTATACAAAATTTGATCAAGATAGAGAGAGTTTTAATTTTTGCCCCCACTCACATTTTGATAGTTGGGAGTTGAATTTTTAAAAAATCCTGAAATTACTTTTTAGATATTTGTATTTAGAATTTTATTAAGTAAAATCAAGTAGATATCTTATCGTTCTTAATTGAAAATGCATAATTAGTGTAAACACATTGCAAAGATATTTTGCCCCTTTTGACCCCTTTAGGGGTCGAATTTCAAAAAAATCCTGAAATTAGTTTTTAGATATTTTAATTTAGTATTTTTATAAGTAAAAAGCAAGTAGATATTTTATTGTCCTTAAGAGATATCGCATAATCAGTAGGAAAGAACAGAATTATAGCTAATACAAAATTCGAATGCAAAGGTTTTTATAGGTTTAATGAACAAGAGAGAGATTGTTTTATTTCACAAAGAGAAACAAAGAGGTTGTCCTCTGCTTTATTTGTTTCTCTTTGTGAATCAACAACTCTGCTACTCTCGGCAAAACAAAAACTTTTTACTTGTTTTCTTTGTTTAAATTATTTTTAAGGGATAATCTCTTTTTTGAGATAGACTATTGTTCAGTGAAAATTTAGGGTTGTCTCTAATGACCTATAGATAAATAAAGGAAAATTAGAAGTACCTTGGCTATTATCTATAGGCTAGGAATGTATTTTTTTTGGCTTTGTTATTAAAAGGTCTATTATAATATTTTTCTTTAAATCGAGTTGATTATTGATAACATTTTCATTATTCGACAGGGCAAATTTTATTTCAGTGGACTCAAGAAGATCCAATCTTAATCCTTTTATTCCTTTTCTTTGGAATCATTTCTTATAAAAACTACCTGAAGTCTCTTGTGGCGGGAAAAAAACTTAAATTCATATCGCTCTTTGTTTGGTGTTCAGACGATAAGTCTGCCACCTGGCTGCAAATATGGCAAATTCAGTTTGGGAATTTTGTCTTTACGAATTTTTAATATGGCCGGGGCGTGAATCTACTATTTTTATTTATCAATGACGAATACAAAACTCAGCCCATTCAAATTTAACGAGTTTCTCATTATGGTAATCAATAAATTCTAATAAGAACTGATTTTAAAAAGTTCAAATATAACAAACGTCACTTAGAAACAACAAATGAAAATGCCTTGTTTGTTTTAATAATTCCATGGCCTCAGTGATTTTTGTAAAAATACAATTATTTATAATGTTGATTATTACGGTTCTGAAATTTCAAAATTTGAAAACAAAAATATGTTCGGATTCAGTATTTTTTTCTCTACAAAAAACCTATAAGAACTTTAACTCTAAAATAATTAGGGAGCAAATAAATGCACATTCAAAAATTAACATTGTAATCGCTATGCTGCGTCGGCCAAGTCACCACCCTGTATATTTATTATCATTAAGACTACGAAGTCTTAACCGGCGAGCAAATTATCAGAATTTTCAATGCAACTGAAATGATGAGAACAGAAAAACAATATAAGCATTACATTCTTAAGTTATTTTTAATAACACAACCCTCCTAAAAAAATCCTCGGCGCCCACGTAAGTTCCGTTGGCATCTCTCTCAGCATTTATTTCCAACAATTTTATTTAATATAGAGATATCTTTTTTCATTCTCACTCACTCTCAGCCATGATTCCATTATAAATTTCTCTTTTTCCGTACTCATTTTCGAATGCCCTTACCACACAGGGGAGTGGGGGAGGCAATTTTATTGTTGGGGGGGGGGGGGAATTCGTAAATAGACTCGTCCAGATAAATATAAAAATCTATAAAATTTGTTACCTATATTTGAAAAAATAAATGTTAACAAAATTTGATAGTATCATAAGTACTATATAGGCTTCAGCAATATATATACCAGAGGTGGCCACAACGTGGCTCGCGAGCCGCATGCGGCTCTTCAGTCAATCTCGTGCGGCTCTTGAACCCTCTTGAATAATACTCATTTTAAAAAGTACAATGGTGGGGCATAAAGATCTACCACATTTTGAAGAGGTATAAAAAAATGAAAAAATTTAACTAGAAAGAAACTGAATATATTTTTGAAAAGAACATAAAATATATTTTTTTAATGTATTTTAAACATTACCAAACAAAAAAAAACGAGGGGGGGGGGGGTCAAAAATGAAAATTCTAGCCCTTTCGACCAAACTCAACCAAATTTTGTATACATATTCTGTGAGCCCCAAAAAGACTAGAAATGCAAAAACTAATCACCCAAAATGGGGGAAGGGTTAAAAATGAAAATTCTAGCCCTTTCGACCAAAATCAACCAAATTTTGTATACATATTCTCGTAGACCCCCAAAAAACTAGAAATTCAAAAACTAACCACCAAAAATGGGAGGGGAGGTCAAAAATGAAAATTCTAGCCCTTTCGACTAAATTATGTATACAAAATTTGGTTAGTTTTTGCATTTCTAGCCATCTGGGGATCCACAGAATATGAATACAAAATTTGGTTGAGTTTGGTCAAAAGGGCTAGAATTTTGACCCTTCCTTTTTTTATCTGATAATATTTAAAATAATATATATAAAAATAATTTCATTTATTTTATTTTTAAAAATATATTTAGTTTTTTCTAGTTAAATTTTTTCATTTTTTTATATCTCTTCAAAATATGCTAGATCTTTATGCCCCACCCTGTATGTTAACTAAATTAAAAAAATAATAATACAAAAATTAAATTAATTTTGTACAAGTTATAGGTACAGTGGAGCCAAAAATATATATGTTACTTCATTTATATTTTATAAAATAAAAAATGTGTCTTTTTTTTTATAAAACATTAGCACTCCGTCGGGCGCGGCTGTTCAAATTGATTGACAGTGCTCCTATTTTCTTCCCCTCTATTCCTTAAATGCGCACTTATGAATGCGCATGTCATAGTAGCTTCCTAACTTTTATCCCGCTGTACAGTGCTAGTAGTTAGTATTCGATCAGACGTCTGAGAGACAAGCCAGGTCAAGATTGATCATTCTGATACACGGCGCCCGTTCCCGTTATAATTCAATATTGTTAAATTTTGTTGTTTACATATTTTGGTGAGTACCGAATACTGTATTAGAGTATATAAAATCCGTATTATTTAGTTATAAAATTATTTAGACGTTATTTTGGAAGAAATATCAAACTGATACACCGCGCCCGTTGATGGTTCTAATTATGTTTTTATGTTTTACATAAATTTCAGGACCGAATTATGGCCAAATTCGCAAAAACTTACAATTTATTCAACGAGAGGGATGTTGAAGAGGAACGGCAATTGAATTTAGAAGAGAAAAACGACGAATTATCGGAAGTTTTTTTAGATGGTAGCGATACGGATGGTGAAGACCTCGTAGAAGAATCTGAACAAGAAGAGGAAACGGTTGCAGTGGTTAATATGATAATAGATGTTGGTTTTTGAAAATGGATATGAGGCTTGGATGTGAGGTGACGTGGGCTTGCTCTTATAGCAAGGGGTTTGCTTATATATTAATTTCCTTAAGGTGGTGGGTGTACTCAGGGTAGTCGCTCCTCAGTGCTTATAACGTATAGCTGAGTCAAGATTAGGATAACTGATAGAGTTTTTCTTTAGGAGACGGACTGGTATAAATATGCAATTGGATGTTGATGAAAGCAGTCCACGGTGGTTGTAAAAAAATAAGACTATAGAGGTTTTATTATTTTACATTTATTTGTTAAACCGACGTTTCGGAGATTTATTCTCTCCTTCTTCAGGGTAACAAAAAGTCAGAACTGCTTTCATTATAGCAAGGGGTTTGCTTATATATTAATTTCCTTAAGGGTGGTGGGTGTACTCAGGGTAGTCGTCCTCAGTGCTTATAACCTGAAATGATTGAATTTAATTTAAGCTACTTTACTGAATTTAGTGTAAAAAATAGTGAAAAATTGATGAAGAATAATAAAAAAACAAAATAAAATAATATCAAAAGGAGGGAGGTGGGGTTTTCAACGATAATAAAGATTTTTATTAGAGTTATTTAAATTTTAATAATGTGAATCTATTTTTATCATTACTTGAATTTAACAGAAATAGAATGGGTTATTAGAGAAATTTGTTTGATTACACAGGTCTGCGAAAAAAAATTTTTGTCAGCTGCATGAGATATTTTTACTGAATTATATGTTTTAAAGTGCGCTGATTTCAAAAGTGATGGCCATTTTTTTCTATCACATAAGGATTTTTTGCAAATTCAAACACAAAAAATTGGTTAAAGCACTCCTTTATTCAAAATTTTCAAACAATAAATATTTTTTTTAAAGCAAACGAAACATTATTTTGATACATATACTTATTCATGTTCTTTATGAAACCTCTTCTTCTTTTTCTTGATACTTTGACGAGTCCTTTTCCGATTTCCATCTTCAGTTTCTCGCTTAAGCAGCCAACAGTAGTCAGCAAGCATAGTGACATCCCATCGCCCTTGGTACCTTCTCTCGATATCACGGACATCCTGGTGAAATCGCTCCCCCTGCTCTTCACTGTAAGCTCCCAGGTTTTCAGGAAAATAGTCTATGTGAGAGTGTAAAAAATGGACCTTCAAGCTCATCTTGCAGCCTTGAGCTTCGTATGCTGCTAGCATCCGTTGCACAATGGTTTTATAGTTAGGATCCTTAGTATTTCCCAAAAACTTTCGCACTACGTCCTTGAACGATACCCAAGCTTCTTTTTCCTTCTCATTCATAGTTTCCACAAATGAAGGGTCCGTTAAAAGTTTTCTTATGTCGGGGCCGGTGAAAACTCCCTCTTTCAACTTTGCTTCTGACAGCTTCGGGAATTTTGTACATATATATTTGAAACAGTCTCCATCCTTTTGCAGCGATTTTACAAATTGTTTCATCAACCCCAATTTGATATGGAGAGGGGGCAACAAAACCTTTTGTGGTGGTACCAAGGTAGTGTTTATAACATTTTTCTCTCCAGGTTTTAAAGTTTCTCGGGATGGCCAATCACTTTTTTTCCAGTGCTGTTCTCTGGCTCTACTATCCCACAAGCATAAGAAGCATGGGTATTTGGTATAGCCTGCCTGCTGACCCAAAAGCATTGTCAGTATTTTGAAGTCCCCACAAATCATCCATTGATGGTCTTGATACTTGATTTTTTCCAGGATAATGGCCAAATCGTTATAATCTTCTTTCATATGCACAGAATGTCCAATCGGAATCGAGGCAAATTTATTTCCATTGTGCAATAATACTGCTTTAAGGCTAGTCTTAGATGAGTCAATGAATAGGCGCCATTCAGATGAGTCATACTTTATATCAAAGCGATGTATGAGTTCTTCCACATTATTGCAGAAAACTAAATTTCCTTCTTTTGAGAAAAACTGGGTAAATTCTTTTTCTCGGTGTCTGTACCAGTAGAAAGAAGTGTCAGGTGATAAAAGGTTTTTATTTTTTAATCTAGAACCTAACAGTTCGGCTGCATCTTTTGAAAGACCTAAATCTCTTACTAAATCATTGAGCTCACCTTGAGAAAATAGTTGAGGCCTTCCATTTTCGTCAAAAGATAAATCTGAGCTTGATTCACCCGGAGGAGGTAATGTAGCTTCGTCCTCCAACTCACTAGGGTATTCATTCAAACTGGAAGGTGGCTGCGGGATAGATATCTCGGAGCTATGGGGCACTGGACGTATAGCTGAGTCAAGATTAGGATAACTGATAGAGTTTTTCTTTAGGAGACGGACTGGTATAAATATGCAATTGGATGTTGATGAAAGTCATAAACAGTGGTAAATAAGACTATAGAGGTTTTATTATTTTACATTTATTTCAGCACCGACTTTCGGAGATTCATCTCCTTCTCAGGTAACAAAAAGTCAGAACTGCTTTCATTGACTTTTTGTTACCCTGAAGAAGGAGAGAATAAATCTCCGAAACGTCGGTTTGACAAATAAATGAAAATAATAAAGCCTCTATAGTCTTGTTTTTTTGCAACCAGCGTGGACTGCTTTCATCAATATCCAATTGCATTAGGATAACTTATGTTTCTTTTGTTTTTTGAATTGAATCCCTTTACGTCAACTGAGCAGAAGTAGCAGTCAGTGAGTGGTGTGATTTTTCTGCTCACGCCATATCATAGGAATTCCAAATCGAAATGCATTTTTCTTTCCCTTAAACCACAAACGAAGATCTTCTTCGCATCTTCTACACACCTTATGCGGGGCCCATGGTTTATCTTGATCACCAAGTTTTAATTTAAAGTAGGCAAAATAAACTTTCCTTACAAAATCACTTATATTTCTCTGTTGACTTTTAATAGTGAATTCACCACAGATATAACAAAAACTGTTTGGAGAAATAACACAACCCCTTGTAGCCATGATTAACAGACAACAGCACTGTTCACTTGAATATCAGTATGTCTACTGAGAGCTTTTCTTTGTTTCAAGCGATATACGTCATTTGACTTGTCCCAGTCTCACCAACAGCTCAAGTTGTTTTTCTCCATTATCAAATAAAAATCATATAGGTTTATTACCAATGAACATAGATACTGCAATATACATAAAAACTTATGTCTATAATAATTTGAATATTTTTTCTGTTTTTGGGAGGTCAAAATCTGTAAGAAAATGTAAAAAAATCCTATGCAGTTTTTTGGTCGCAGACCTGTGTTATTAATGTAAGATTTGTTACACTACTTGATGGCTGAATGGATAGAATCGCCTTTTGGATCTTCTCGATTGCAGCAATTTCCTCCTTTGGTAATAATTCCTCTTCCCTGGAATGGTCCTGTTTTCCTGCCGTCCCCTTAGACACCGATTTATAGCTCCGGCACCAATTATTTGAGATGTAGGCGCGCTTGAAAGGAATTCTTGGTGTCTAGTGAAAATAGCCGGTGTTTAATGGATTTCTTTGACCACATTGGGTTTTCTTCCCGGAACAAGTGAGCTCCAATTCGGATATACTTGTATATCGAGTGGAATATAGGAATATTGCTATAGCAATAGGTGCGAAGTAGAAGGATGGATAGACTGAGAAATTTGTTTGGATAACTTTGGAATGTGAATGCAAGATAGCTTAGATACAGAGAGAATGATAATATATATTCAGAGAGAATGATTTCTATAGAAAGCTCTGTCTAGTATGATCTCTGTAGAATGAGTCAAGTGTAGAATGATGTCCTGTCGTCTTGTTCAGATTCAATCTCCTCTTTTTCCTTCTTTCATTCTTTTTGTGATTATTTCTCCAATTCCTGCTCCTCTGTTCGTTCTGTGTAAGTTTCAAGTAATGATATGTTTTAAGTAAAATTTTATATGATTATTTATTTGTCGACTGAAACAAAGATATAATTAAATAATTCTTAAAGATTCACCCAAAGCAATGCATTAATTCTCAATTTCTATGTAAATTCAAATTTTAATTTATCTTTACTGTTTAAAATTTGCTAAATAATTTATATATAGACTAACCTATTTTAAAAGAATTTATTATCAAGTTATTTAATTAATAATTTATATTTAAATAAAAATTTTATATAAAAACTAAAAATGAATAAAATATTATTTCTACCCTATATATACTAATTTGTCCTTTTGCAATTTCATTATTGGATATACCGGTGGGTATATTGTACGGTATCTGAAGATGAAATATTGTACGGTATCTGAAGATGAAAGCAGAACTCATAATTATTTTTTAGGAAAGAATAAAGAAACTAAGTGGAACAAAATCCCTTTTCGCAAAGGGTATGTCACCAAAGCCATAATATTATAGAGAAATTGTCAAGCACAATACAGACAGCAAGAATCGCCAAAACCTCGCTTGAATGCTGGAACTGCATTTTTTCTGATGTTATTATGAACATTATTGTTCAATATACTAATAAATATATCGAAAGTATACAAGGATCCTTTGAACGTGATCGGGACGCAAAACCGATAGACTCCATTGAACTAAAAGCCTACATAGGGCTCCTAATTCTGGCCGGACTCACCAAAAGTAACAGACAGAGCTTGGAAGATCTATGGGGATCTGATGGAGATGGAATTGAAAAATTCCGTCTTGTAATGAATATAAAACGTTTCAAATATATCACAAGATGTCTTAGGTTTGACAACATAAACACACGGAACGAAAGGAAACAAACAGACAAGCTTGCCCATGTTCGGGAAATATTTACAATTTTTGTTCAAAACTGCCAAAAGTCTTATTCACTAGGAGAAAACGTAACAATTGACGAGAAACTAGAAGGATTTCGGGGAAGATGAAGTTTCCGTCAGTATATATCGAGCAAGCCAAATAAGTACGGGATTAAAATTTTTGCTCTTGTTTATTTCAAGGTATTTTACGTTTATAACCTCGAAATATACCTACGCAGGATTGCAACCTGAAGGTCAATTTCGAGTGAGCAATAAACCCGAGGATATAGTATTACGTCTTTGTGAACCCCTTTATAAATCAGGCAGGAACATAACTGCTGACAATTGGTTCACCAGTTTTCCTCTAATTGATAAATTGCGAGAAAAAATCTTTCATATGTTGGAACTGTAAAAAAAAAAAGGGAACTTCCTCCGGAATTTGTAAATAAAAAAGAGGCGTGAATAGCAGTATCTTCGGATTCAAGAAAAGATGTACGCTGGTCTCATAAGTTCCTAAAAAAGGAAAAACTGTTATTTTTAACCGACTTCAAAAAAAGGAGGAGGTTCTCTATTCGACTGAATTTTTTTTTTTATTTGTGCCTATGTTACCTCATATCTCCGCCAATTGTGGACCGATTTTGAACAAATATTTTTGCATTGGGTCCAGTCTACATTCCGATTGGTCCCATTTTTTTTTTCATAGGTATTAGACCTTTTTTGTTAGGTTTGTTCAAGACTAACTTCTTTGTTTATGAACCGATTTCGATGATTCTTTTTTTATTGGAAAGGGGGTATCTTAGGGATGGTGCAATATTAATTTGGTCAAGTTCCGATGATAGGATCACTATTAATAATATCACTAAAAAGAGAAAAATAAAAATTTTTAAGAAAAAAAAGCCGACTTCAAAAAAATTAAATGCAACAAATAAAATACACTAAAAGGTATAAAATAATTATTATCTTATTTAGTTACAACTAAACGACGAAATATTAACATGAAATTATTTTTTAAGTCGGTGCCAAACATATACCTTTTATGAATCGCACTCGACGGATCTTACTTAGTACGTTTGGTGGGTACGCTCGCTTATAGGTATAGTTTGTTTGGCACCGACTTCAAAAAGTAAATTCATTTTAATATTTCGTCGTTTAGTTGTAACTAAATAAGATAATAATTATTTTATACCTTTTAGTGTATTTTATTTGTTGCATTTAATTTTTTTGAAGTCGGTTTTATTTTTTCTTAAAAATTTTTATTTTTGGCATCTAGCTTGAACGGTGATAATGAAATAGATCCCGAAAGTACGGATAAAAAAGCCTTCAATTATTACATATTATAATCAGACAAAAATAGGGGTTGACATTACTGATAAATTATGTGCATCCTATAATGTAGCAAGAAACGTGCGACGTTGGCCAATGGTTATATTTTTACACTGATTAATATGAGCGAAATCAACTCTCAGGTCATCTACTTGAGCAACAACGCTCATGAATAAACTGCAACGGATCGTTGCTAAACTTTATCCAAATTCATTTGAAATATTAATATGTATGTTCCTTTATTATTAATCAGATATCACTTGCAATTTGTAGTTCATATTGAAATTAATTCAAAAATAATTCTCATTTAAGAGTCGAGGAATAACCATTCTACATTGGATTTTTGACGTTTCGGTTTTATTGGTAACCATTGCTGAAGACATAGAGGAATCGAATTAAAATCAAAAATAGCCATCGATTCTCATCTAATACTTGAGGAATAACAATTCTACATTAGGTTTTTGACGTTTCGATTATTATTGGTAACCATTGCTGAAGATATGGAGGAATCGACCTCTAAAATCAAAAGACTAAATTCTTTTATGGCAAACAACTCAAGCTTGAGTTGTTTACCAAAAAAGAATTTAGTCTTTTTGATTTTAAGTCGATTCTTCTACATTTTCAGTAGAGGTTTCCATTAATAGTCAAAACATCAAAAATGGAATTCAATAAGGTTATTCCTCTAGTATTAGATAAGAATCGATCGTTATTTTTGATTTTAAGTCGTTTCCTCCATGTCTTCAGCAATGGTTACCAATAATAATCGAAACTTCAAAAACCTAATGTAGAATTGTTATTCCTCAAGTATTAGATGAGAATCAATGGCTATTTTTGATTTTAAGTCGATTCCTCTATGTCTTCAGCAATGGTTACCAATAAAAACCGAAACGTCAAAAATCCAATATAGAATGATTATTCCTCAAGTACTAGATGAGAATCAATCGCTATTTTTGGTTTAAAGTTGATTTCTCTATGTCTTCAGGAATGGTTACTAATAAAAACCGAAACGTCAAAAATCCAATATAGAATGGATATTTCTCAAGTATTAGATGAGAATCAATCGCTATTTTTTATTTTAAGTCGATTCCTCCATGTCTTCAGCAATGGTTACTAATAAAAACCGAAACGTCAAAAATCCAATAGAGAATGATTATTCCTCAAGTACTAGATCAGAATCAATCGCTATTTTTGGTTTAAAGTCGATTTCTCTATGTCTTCAGCAATGGTTACTAATAAAAACCGAAACGTCAAAAATCCAATATAGAATGGATATTTCTCAAGTATTAGATGAGAATCAATCGCTATTTTTTATTTTAAGTCGATTCCTCCATGTCTTCAGCAATTGTTACTAATAAAAACCGAAACGTCAAAAATCCAATATAGAATGATTATTCCTCAAGTACTAGATGAGAATCAATCGCTATTTTTGGTTTAAAATCGATTTCTCTATGTCTTCAGCAATGGTTACTAATAAAAACCGAAACGTCAAAAATCCAATATAGAATGATTATTCCTCGAGTACTAGATGAGAATCAATCGCTATTTTTGGTTTAAAATCGATTTCTCTGTCTTCAGCAAAGGTAACGGATAAGAAAACAACGCAGTTGCTATGGTTACTCATAAAAATTCCTCCCAAATTTTTAGCATTTCACAGAGAGAAGCCTATCCATTCTTACTTAAGCAAGGCTAAATGAGCTATATTAAAACTTTCAAATGAATAAATTTTAAAGAATTTAAAAAATTTAAAAAAGTACCATCTTACTCTAGAGTAAAGTACTTTAAAATATAATTTTACTAAAAACTTTATTTAACCTTTTTTGTGGTCCCCAAGGTACTTAATTAGGATATTAAATTTCATCAAAATTGGTTAAGTCATTTTCAAGATATTTAGAAAAAACTAAAAAGTACTGAAATAAAGTACTAATGTTTGTGGGCCGATATGTACCAAAAACTAATCAGCGCTTCATTTTGTTAAACTAATGGTAGGTTTTCAATTTCATTTCAATCGGTGCAACGGTGTGGAAAAAATCGTGGGCCAAAAAAACGATAACATCCATCCATACATCCATCCATACATCCATCCATACGCACGCACTAAATGAAAAAATCGCACTTTTTGGCCTCTCGACGAGACCCCATGTAATTTTTGGCAAAACCGCCACGTGCTAATATTCAACCTAATTGAATACTACAATTTGTGACTTTAATTGAGTCCATGGGTTCCGTAGTCTTTACCTGAGGACCCTTTGAAACCACGCTTGCCCCGAGAGCGATTACAATACTTTACCCATGCTTTGCATTGGATAAAGTAAAGAATTTCAGAAGAAGAACCTTTTTGAAAAAATTGTCCCACGAGCTAGTTTTACCACATATCGTTAGAAGAAGTGAAAACACTTTAGGATTACATCATGAACTCGTTCAGAGACTCAGCAAGTATAAACCGACAAATTTAACTGATGACGTAGAAGAGGACAACATGCGAGATGAACAAAGTGGAACAAAAAGAAAAAGGTGCATGGTATGCACTACAAAAAAGAGACTAACTAAATATAATTGTAAAAAATGCAAGGATTCAGTTTGCTTGATGCATATTGAAACTTTTTGTTCAAAATGCAGCGATTTTTTGCAGAATTTACAGTGGCAGGACGATAACAATAACAATAATTAACTGATGCTAATTACAATTATATTCGTTTTGGAATATTGTATTATTTAGTTTTTAGTGTTATCTTATTTCCTTGTAAGAAATTATTATGAGTTATATTGAGTAAAGCAAAAATGTGGCATTTGTTTTTTCATTTAAATATACATACGTTATTTCACGTTTTTCATGCTCTAATAATTATTTTCTCCTAATCTCTTTTAATTTCCTTCTAATTCACTCTTTTTAATTGTTTCTTAACATTATTAATCTTCAAAAATATAGCTTAAAACTCAAATTTTCTAAGAGTGATCATTTTGATACACCGCGCCCGTTCTCGTTACTTCAGACCCCGCGCCCGACGGAGTGTTAATAATTAATCTCCAAACAATGTGGCTCCCTTTGAAACAGTTTTATAAATTTGCGGCTCCCAAAGTTAAGGTTATATATACACTTAAACTATGTAGGACCATTCAAAATACTAATCAACAAAATTTTGTTTCTGTAATGTAATGTAATGTTTATATAAATAATCATTCATTTTTAGAATATACAAATTATTTATAATATGTTACTTAGAGGGCATGAAAAAGACTTAGGTGGGACATTGCATAAAAAAGGCTAGGAAATACTTTTCTAAGCGTTTCTATCTTACATTTTTCGTTAGATCTTTCAAATGTATGAACACGATCTTGGACCAATCCACCTCAAGATCGTGCAGTTCTGCGTGGTTTAGAACCCGCAAAGATCAAGAGATGAAATTGGTCGTGTGTTTGCTCACTTGCCATTAATAGATGGTAAATAAATTTGGAAGCGGGGGGTGTCTGATGCCGTTCAAGTGAACTTCCAAATTAGGGTTAAAACGGACTTGGTTATCATTCTGTTGACGCTTCGAGGTTTCTTATAGCCTTTTCCTATTTCAGAGCCTAAACCTAATATGAGAGTGGCAGGATTACACAGGGTTACACAGATAAAAAATGATGTTACACTCACTCCCATTAATTTTTATAACCGAAGGAAATTTTATGTTACAATTCTGAATTTTTAATTTAAAGCTGATTTGATATTTTAATATCGAATTTTATTATTATTTACGTTTGAAGGAAGTTATTATTTTAAGTTGATTATTTAATTTGGTTTATATCTGATACTGGGCTTCAAGGATCGATTTCGCCTCGAATGCTTTTGGATTTACAAAATTTGGTGGGGTCCTCTTGATGTGATTCTATATAAGACAATTATGAAAAAAGAATTTGTATTATTTTCAATGTTATAATCTATAAATTAATGTTTAATTATTTATTTAATTCAATGTTTTTATTTAATCATTCAATGTTTCATTATAATTTATACTTTTGTTAATTTAATTCATTTAATCTATTTATTTTAATTGTATTTTCTTTAATTATTAATTATTTATTTATTGAACAACATTATTCTTGAGCCCATGAATCCATTTTCTAACTTTGCTTGATGAATTTGAGAAAGCTTTAAATTTAATTTAGGACTTAGGCCAATATAGATTCGTACAACCACATTTATTTATCTTTTTTTAATTTTTATCTATTACTGATGGTCCGTCATCTACCTGTTTCGCCTTTTTGCCAAAATTATTTATTCTCTCGAATTCATCAAGTTGTTAATTAATAGAATCTGCATTAATGCCTTTTAAAACATTTTTTTTAAATTAACATTATATATTTTCAATTATAGTTATCATTAAATTATTATTATTATTATTATTTAAATTATAGTATACTAAAAGTTCACGTGTTATTTACTAAAACAGGATTGTCTTTGAACTGATGTCTTATCTTTTTATCGCTCACTATGGGCTTGTTTCGACGGCTTCGAGTTCCAGGGCTCCCACTTCTTCAGAAGGCTACACAGATACTGGAGTACGTCATGTTAACCTGGCGTCCCAAGGTATCATTAAACGCTCCAGTTCTATCTTCTAGTTATTGGTCGTCGTCGTTCTACAGCCCAGAGTGAGACGGATCAAGCCTCTTTGGGGGTCTTCTTATTTTTGTTTCATGTTGCACAATTTCAATTTAGATGTTTATTATTTGGCATTTTAAGATGGACTCCAATCTACTTAGGTGTATATTATTTCAAGTTTTAAATTGTACTATCGTTTCTCGGTGTTTTTCTTAATCAGCTCAGCTGGACTTTTGATAGGAGAATCTTTCTCCCACTCTTAATCTATCTTTCTCTCCTCATCCTTTTTTTAAGTTATTTTAATATATTTTATAAAAAAAAAAACACATTTGATTTAAAATTAGCATTCTCTCTTTTTTCTCTTTTAAATTTCTTTTTCCAAAGCATTCATTTCGATTCGAGCCTTAATCCTTTTCTTGTTAACTTTTATATTTTAAACATTTCATCAATAATATTACTCAAATTCAATATGAAAATTAATTGCTTTTAATACAATTTCTGAAATTTCTATTTATTAAATTATTATTTTTTAAATTTAGACAATGTATGTTTCGGTTTTTATTAGAAACCATTGCTGAAGACATAGAGAAATCGACTTTAAACCAAAAATAGCGATTGATTCTCATCTAGTACTTGAGGAATAATCATTCTATATTGGATTTTTGACGTTTCGGTTTTATTAGTAACCATTGCTGAAGACATAGAGAAATCGACTTTAAACCAAAAATAGCGATTGATTCTCATCTAGTACTTGAGGAATAATCATTCTATATTGGATTTTTGACGTTTCGGTTTTTATTAGTAACCATTGCTGAAGACATAGAGAAATCGACTTTAAACCAAAAATAGCGATTGATTCTCATCTAGTACTTGAGGAATAATCATTCTATATTGGATTTTTGACGTTTCGGTTTTTATTGGTAACCATTGCTGAAGACATAGAGGAATCGACTTAAAATCAAAAATAGACGATCGATTCTCATCTAATACTAGAGGAATAACCTTATTGCATTCTTGATGTTTTGACTATTATTGGAAACCTTGCTGAAGAATCGACTAAATAACTAAATTTTTTGGTAAACAACTCAAGCTTGAGTTGTTTACCATAAAAGAATTTAGTCTTTTGATTTTAAGTCGATTCTTCTACATTTTCAGTAGAGGTTTCATTAATAGTCAAAACATCAAAAATGGAATTCAATAAGGTTATTCCTCTAGTATTAGATAAGAATCGATCGTTATTTTTGATTTTAAGTCGTTTCCTCCATGTCTTCAGCAATGGTTACCAATAATAATCGAAACGTCAAAAACCTAATGTAGAATTGTTATTCCTCAAGTATTAGATGAGAATCGATGGCTATTTTTGATTTTAAGTCGATTCCTCTATGTCTTCAGCAATGGTTACCAATAAAAACCGAAACGTCAAAAATCCAATGTAGAATGGTTATTCCTCGACTCTTAAATGAGAATTATTTTTGAATTAATTTCAATATGAACTACAAATTGCAAGTGATATCTGATTAATAATAAAGGAACAAACATATTAATATTTCAAATGAATTTGGATAAAGTTTAGCAACGATCCGTTGCAGTTTATTTTTTAAATACAATAATCTTTTTTTCTTATGATTTTCGAAATGCATTGAATTTCGATTTGGGACTTAGACCCTTTTCAAGTTAATTTGTTTATTTTAAACATTTTTTACTAAGTACTTAAATTCAATATAAAAAATTGTTTTAAATACATAATCTTTTTTTCTTCTGTAATTTCAATTTATTAATTATTTTGGTTTTAAATTTAGAAAATGTCCTGGATTCCAATAAAATTTCTTTTTAATACCCTTTAATTCAAAAAAAACTCAAAAAATGTTCCCAAAACTAATATTTTTCCAAAATTTTGCCCCTTAAACAGGGCTAAGAACAGCCGAAAACTTGGGTGGATTTTGAGGTTGTGTACATAATATAGTATTCCCCCACCTAAACCCCGCTCGACCTCACCCCGAAACCTCGCCCTACCCCCAGATAACCCACCACTGCACGCCACCTCCTGCACCTGTTTTGATTCAACCACCTGATTCATTTTTATTCATCTAATTGTTAATAAATAAAACCTATCAAAATACAAAATGTGTTATTTTTCAGAAAATTGAGTTCTGGCTTGGCGCAAAACATAAGTCACGTAAGGATAATTTATTTTTATTTTTAAATTTGCACTCTACCTCGGGGGTCAGACTCCAGCCCGATGCCCCGAGCCGGACCCGAACTCGGGTCCTCCCGGCTAGCTGGCCGACACGCCACCGCCTAGCCTACCCGACCCCCCAAAACATATTGTTAAATAAATTCTAGATTATTTTTTATTCTATTAAATAAAAGGTTCTCTATAAAAAGAATTATAAAACGTTTATTAATAATTCTAACGTTTAGGTAGAACAAAATATGTTATGAACCCCAATCACAACACTTCTTCAAGGCATTTGAGAACAATGAATTAACCGACCTCATTATCTGTCTGGGTACAAAAGTATAAGGCAAACTTTTTTTAAAACTTCAAGATTGAAATTTTTTCTATCTGGAATAATTAATTTGATTACGAAAAACTCAAAATTTTGTCGAAGATAAGACCATGACAGATGGAATTTTCGCCCCAAAACCCCATAACCCGTGAATTTCATCAAAATCGTTAGAGCCGTTTTCAAAATAGAACTAAGATACAAACAAATATATAAACCAACAATTTTTGCTCGTTTAATAAGAGTAGATATGTAGATTGGAATATTTGTGATACTAATAGTTTAATATATTCTCTAATCGTATGTTTATCATTTCAAAACGTTGGTATAAAATTAAAATGTTTATCTTTTAGGAAAATAAAAGAGAAATTAATTAAAAAAAAAAAAAAAAAACCCAAACGTGTAGGTATTGATAAATGAAGGGGTCCGGAAATTTTCAAACTTAACCGCGAAAGGGTGTTGGGGGGTCGTCGAAATGTTGGATGATCAATACTTGAAATTCAATTCAATTGTAACAAATCGTGCTTTTATTTTCATTCATGAGAATATATGTATTTTTAATTTACTTTGTGAAGTGGGTGTAATGGTCAGAGTAACTGACTGGCAACCCGGAGGTCTCGCGTTCGATTCCCGGCTATACCCAGACATTTTCTGCAAGTATGGGTTCGGTAATAAAAATTAAGCGGGAGATAAATTTAACCGGATTTATCGCGCGGAGAATTTACCACTGCTCCGACAGCCCCTAAAACCTTGGTAAATTGGATATTGAATTGTAACTTTAATTTCTACTTTTTAGTATAGTTTTTAAAATATTTTCTTCAAAGAGTCATATGATTTTCACATATGTTACACCACTTCCATCTGGCGATTAAAATAGGAAACTCCCATTTATTGATTAGCCGCTATTTTACCTTACTCTCTGGTATCAAGCCTCCATTTTAGATTTTTACTCTCGTGTCAAACTGATAATAATTTCTTTCTTTCTATTATTTAATTAGGATTATTTTAATAAATTTAAAATATATAATAATAATGGATTCATTTCAGATAATTGATAT
>JALMQS010000916.1:0-78636 GCA_024734495.1 Forficula auricularia
ATTAAAAGCCGATTCATCTGGTTAGAACTTGTTATAACAAAGTCGTTGAGGACTAGTATTACTAGTCGAGAGATGGGAAACTTGCGGCCTTCGAAAAATTTTTCTGCATTCTTATTCATTTCTATATTATTGATGTTGTTGTTTTTCTAGCTCTTTAAATTTTAAAATTTTAAACTCGAAATTAAATTCACAGCTTAAATTGGAAAACAGTTTATGTGCGATATTATGGAAAAGCAAAATGAACTAAATATTACTTCGCAGGGAAAAAGACATGTTGGTCAAAAATTCCGGTATTTCGAATTTTTTTTTAACACTTTTCTCTAAATTAGAATTATTTTGGTAACCTTTAAGAGTCCAGCATGCAGGGAAAACTAATATCTTCCAAAATACTTAACCCTTTAACTGCGTATATTTTTTGTAGAACCAAGCGCTCCAAACGCAAAGAAATAGAGAAAATAGAGCGAAAATTTGCTTATGTTTATATACCACACCCGCGTCTGGCTAAAATTTTAGCAAGTGGTTTATAAACCACACCCGCAGTTAAAGTGTTAAGGTTCTTATACAAGGAAAAATGGATAGACAACACAAAAATTTGACCCTTCCCAAAATTATCATTCGGTAAAGATTTTTAATTATGGTGAAAATTAATACATATGTATAACTTTTAAACGAAACCTTAAAAAACGAAAAAATCTCATTAGCTAACTCTTATTAAAGAATTAAAGAATAATACATTTAATTCCCTGTTAAAAAGAGTTTGATTTTCGCCAATACCACTGGTATTAATAGTTTTATATCGTTGCAATATCTTCATTCTGAAATTTAGTAGCTGTTTTTATATTTCATTTTTCAGAAGTTTTGAAGTTAGAAAACATTTTAAAAAAAATATGTTTTGTAAACAGAACTAACTTTCTATGCTTTTCGGTTTATGACCTATTGTGAGAGATGGACACATCCTTGGAAATGATTTTTCTTCACATTGCTAAACACAAATAAGCAAAAAAAAAATAAAGTGTTCGAATCCATTCAATAAATCTCCGCCTACCAAGTTAGCGTATTGTGTAATTAAAAGGGGAAACAACAAATTAATTAGGGGGGGTCAGATAGGCTAGGCGGTAGCGTGTCATCCTGCTAATCAAGTGGACCCGGGTTCGAATCCGACTCGAGGCATCCGGCTAAAATCTGACCCCCGGGGTAAGGACAAATTTAAAAATAATAAATAGTATCGTAAATGGCTTATGGCTAGAAAGGCCGAAAAGCCAAACAAAAAAAAAAAAATTAATTATTGAAAATAAATAACCTGTGCTGCTGCCCATGAACAGGCGATAATTAATATAGTAAATCGCACAACATTTGTGAAACACCAAATCAAAAATATCCAAAAGCGTAAACTTTTTATTATGTTCAAATTTGTAAATATTTTGTGAAAATCGTAGGTATTCCAAAAAAAAATGTATCCAGTTAATATTAATAATTGTCCAGATTGACATTTATTGATTTTATTTCCCAATATGAAAAGTTGATCATAGAACTTTGCTGCGTCGATCTAAAAAAAAAAGAAAAAGAAAAAATCTTAAGCAGGTCACGTGACTTTAACGCCGTCCCCCCGTATAATTATATAATTTTATTTATATGAAATTGTAATCGTTCATAAAAATCTAGTTTTTGCTTTTTTTTTTTTAATATCTAAAGAACACTTAAGGAGGTTCTTTCGCGACAATCCACACAAAAAGTTTTAGCCTCGTAGCCACTTTATAAATATGAATAGTGTTAAAATTTTAGGTTATGTTTTTTAACGTGACTGTACTTTTTACGCTACTATATTCTATTTATGAATGGATCGTTTTCAAGCCATTGATATTTTATCCCCTCCACTAAAAATAATCGCCCAAATATGTGTTTTTTTTTTTCTTATTTTTTTATCAACACTACGTGGTAAATAATTTCAATTTGTTTTAAGTTTCTGCAAATATATTATTCTTAAAAATATTAGTTTTTTATCAAGATGGTGAAAGTCCTTCAATGAAAAAAAATAAAATAAATATCATTTTCCCACCGTTTACCAATCTACCATATGTAAAAAATTTCATTTTTAATCGCAATTATTTCATGTTTGGTGTGGTAAATCGTCTTCAAATATTAACAGTGTGTATATTAAGCTTTTAATGACTTATATTCCAAGTTTTGAAGACTTCTTGAAATTTTTGCATTTGTAAAAGAACTGCCTTAATGCTCTGGGTGCAAGGCAAAAAACTAAGGAAATACACCATTTTTCTTCATATTTTTTCGTACTACCTATGGCAAATTTGTTAAAAGATAAAATGTACTAATTATAAAATAGATTTAAACTAATGATAAGATTTAAGTTATTTAATATATATAATGCTTCAAAAAGCTTAGTAGTTTATGTGTCATTTTTTCAATAATATATAAAAAGAAAAAAAAATGAATGATAAATACTGGTTTCATTATATTATTAGATATCATACACTTCTCCAGGTTTTTATTAAGTCGTTTGAAATAATAGCCAAGCAGAATTGCTTTTAAATAACATTGCACTATTCCTTGGATGATTATTATTTGATTCAATTCCAATAAAATAAGTTGCCAACGGAAACTCTGAAAAATAAAATAATAATAATAATGGAAGGATTCCAATAAATTACACCTTATTTTATATGTGTTAATTTTTTCTTTCCTCACTACCTCTTTCGTTGCAAAAAAATAATAATAATATTTGAATATTTGATGAAAAAGATTTGGGTACGATTAGAGAAAAGAGAAAATTTGAGGAAGAAAAGAATTCAGATATGGAATAGCGGACTTTCAGAGAAGGGAAACAAAACTGTATTGGGAGCTTGAGTCAAACCAGTCTTAGGACTGAATATTTTCTTATATTGTAAATAACAATAAAAAATATTTCACCTAGAACCAATACCTTTCTCGTTAAAAGTTATTTTCTTATAAAGTGAATAAATCTGGATGAGGAAGATTTTTTACCATTCCTTAGGAAAATGATATAAAACAGACCAGCTCATTTACTAGAATGCCTTTACGGCTGGGAAAACACATAAAATTGTTGTTTTCTTTTTAAATAAATAAATGTATCTACCGATTGTTGGAATTCTCTAAGGGCCGGTTGTATGTCGCAAAGTAAATGCTTTTTACCACTATCAAACGATAGATGGTAAATGGAGCCACTGGGATGGCCAATCAGATGACAGGCACTTTCAGTCATCCCAGTGGCTCTATTTACCATCTATCGTTTGATTGAGTCTTTACCTGAGGACCCTTTGAAGTCGCACTCTCCACCAGACCGATTACAATACTTTCCCCATGCTTCGCATTGGATAAAGTAAAAATATTAAATCAATTAGATCTCAAAAAAATGCAAATAATAATTTTAGACAAATTAACTTTTTAACGTTAGTTTTAATTTTTTCTTAATCTAATTTGAACCGCGAAAGTTAAATATTATAATCAATAAATTCTTATGTTAATTCTACATATTAGAAAATTATTTTATTATTTTTTTTGAAAAGGAAAAATAAATTGAGCAACCGACGGGATTCGAACCCATGTCTCTTTCCTTTACGCGTAAAGAGAGACACCAGTTCGAATCCCGTCGGATGCTCAATTTACTATCAGACATTTTGACAAAACAATTATTATGAAAGATATTAATTTGCCGATGGTAATAGATTCAAATTTACAAGAAATCATAAGTTGGTGTCATCTATTAAATTCGATGGAATGGAATATTTTTAATTATATGTCAGAGGGGTTGTTTTTCACCGCCTCGGGAATCGAACCCGAGTGCTAGTAACGGCAATCCGGGCCACCTGGCTCACCTGCAGGATGCGAATCTCTCTGACATATGTACACGCGTAAAATATTTTACTCAAAGATTGTTATCTTAATTTGTAAAATTTCGCGATATAGTGATTCTAAATTTAAACATATAGCCATGCAATATAATTTAAATAAAGGTCGTTGAGTGCATCCTGAAGGTGAGCCAGGTGGCCCGGATTGCTGCTACTGGCACTCGGGTTCGATTTCCGAGGGGGTGAAAAACAACCCCTCTGATATATAATTAAAAATATTCCATTCCATCTGATTTAATAGATGAAACCAACTTATGATTTCTTGTAAATTTGAATATATTACCATCGGCAAATTAATATCTTTCATATTAAATTAGGAAAAGTCATTCCATTGCCCTTCGAATTTTGAATCTCTTCAAAATTCGAAACACTGAACGACCTTTATTTAAATTATATGGCATGGCTTTATGTTTAAATTTAGAATCCCTATATCGCGAAATTTTACAAATTAAGATAACAATCTTTGAGTAAAATATTTTACGCGTTGTCAGAGAGGTTCGCATCCTGCAGGTGAGCCAGGTGGCCCGGATTGATGTTACTGGCACTCGGGTTCGATTCCCGAGGGGGTGAAAATCAACCCCTCTGACATATAATTAAAAATATTCCATTCCATCGAATTTAATAGATGACACCAACTTATGATTTCTTGTAAAACAATTATTATCTCGAAAAATATAATTTTTTCGAAGTTCACTTATTAGAGCTTTTTTGTAGACCGAAATGCCATGGTTTTGCTCAATTTTTAAAATCAAAATAGTTTCAGCCGTTTTTTAGATATTTTGAAAAAAAGAAGGAAATAAACCACTTTTTTCATGCATGATTATAATACTTGACCATACCTTGTATGGTAGAGTAAAAAAAATATATATTTTGGATGTCTGTGTGTAAAAGTCCCAAATTATCCATTTTTTTTGATAATTTTTGTACCAAATTTTAATTCGACTATTGATTTTAAGGAAAATTAGTATAACTTTCAAGTTTGTTTCTTATTTAGCTTACGATTAACAATGTTCTGAAAGACGGGCAATGTCATTTTTTTCAGGTTTATGTTTCTACAATCAATAATTTTAAATGTACTTGAACTCTGGTTTAAAGGAATTTCCTATTTATTTTACTTCCCTATTATTGGATTTGAATATATTCCTTGTATTTACCAATAATCAGAAAAGTTGTTAACACTAGCTCTATTTTCATTGATTGAAACTAGGCTGTTTGAGTAAACGATTGCACATTTTCTTATGGTGTTTGGGCTCATTATAATAAGTTTAAAATATATCACGTTTATTAGAAAGTGCTTGATAATTTTTCAATTAGCCTTTTCTTAACCATTCCAAAAGGGTGGGATTATATTTGCAATTAGCAATCAGCCTACGGCCTATATATATAATTGATAAGCCTTCCTTTTTTGAAGATTAAAAATTTCAAGATTAATCGGTTAAAAATAAATGTAATTACTGACTGATAAGTTATCTTACTTGTTCTTGATATGTTAAGATGCTTCGTAAAGTTTCAGCAAAACCAATAAATAATATATTAAAAATCAAAAAAGAGAGACCATATTTTTTTAGCTGATATCCAATATTATCCTGTGCCAGTTCAAAATCGATAAATTTTTGCATGATATCAATTTCTTGATGACGACAATAGAAATTTTCTATTATAATTACTGCTATCAAAACCTCTTCGCTAAGCTGGAATCAATTAAATGACAAATTCATTAATATTTATTATAAAAATATAGATTTTAGATGTTTTTACTTTCACTTTGAAATAAATATTCAGTAATACCCCGACTTACGCTACCCCGTTTTACGCGAATTCGGAAATACGCGGTTTTTGTTTTTGATTGATTCTCTTTTTGAAGACTGGTTTGGTCATCATTTTAATCCTTAAGTCAAACGTTATTGCCAATTGAAAGAGATTCCATTTATAGTGATGCTACTAATTGACAATGCACCAGGTCATCATTCTACAACTCTAATTAATTTCGATCCACGGGTGGAAGTTGTATTTTTGCCACCAATCTTCAACCAATGGACCAGGGAGTCATTAAAACATTTAAAGCTTACTACACAAGGCGATCATTTGCACATCTAAATGAAGCTATGAGACAAAATAACAAGCTTTCTGTCAAAGACTTTTGGAAGCAATTCAATGTTTTAGATGCTGTAAGAATTATTGGACAATCTTGCAATGAGATTTCACAAAATACTTTGAATGGCGTCTGGAAAAAGCTGTGTCCATTTTTTTCACCACAGAAACCCAAGAAGAATCAGCCTCAAATCCTGAAGAAATCGATAGTATAATTGAAGAAGTGGTCGATATTGCCAAACAATTAAATTTAGAAGTGGGTGGTGATGACGTCCAAGAATTGCTGGATTCACACAATCAAGAGCTAACAATTGACGAGCTTATGGAAATGCGTGAGCAAGACATTGAACAAACTGATTCGTTAGACCCAGTTGAAATGGAAAATCAAATGACGATTTCAAACTTAACAGAAGGCCTCAGTACAATTGAAAAGGGGTCATATATTTTAGAAAAAATAGATTCCAATGAAGAGCGCGTTTCTACTACAAAACGGAAAATAAAAAAGTTACTGGCATATGCTACGAGGAAATTTTACTTGAGAAGAAGAAAAACTTATCTCGTCAGGCGACATTGTTGGAATATATGAAGCCTTCGACATCAAAATAACTTAGGTTTACGTTGTTTTATTCATAGTAATGTAAATTGCTTTCATAGTCTAATATTTTATTAAACATGTTTCTTCTAAATTATTGTTTTCTTTAGACTCTGGTCCGAATTACACAAACTTTATATGTATTTATATGCAAAGTTGAACCCCGACTTAGGCGAATTCGACTTACACTGCTATCGCTTGGTCCCATCTATCGCCTAAGTCCAGGGTATTACTGTAATAGATATCTTATGGTAAATGTACGAATATTGGGAAATGTGTATATGGGCAAGCGTAGAAAATCAAAAGATTATTTTTAAAATATTTGTTCCTTGTTTATTTGATAATTCCTCTGAACATTTCAAATAGGAGAAAATAAGAGTCTAAGGAAACCTCTGACGTTATACCATTGATTCAAGTTCAAGAAAATCAATGATTTTTTACTTTTTTAAGGTAGTTGTTCCGCTAAATGCGTTTTCTTAGGATTTTTTTGAAATTTAGCCTGATTATTATTTATTGGTATACTTCTGCATCGATTGGTGGTGTAAGGGCGTACACCTGGACGGGAGAGCATGTAGAGGACTGAAGGACCGGGATGAAAACAGCCCTTCAGTATTGGGTAAATGAAATACACTTATTTGCAAAAATATATTCAAAACTAATGATTTATTACCCGCTATTTGGCGGGGGTGATATGTACATATTATAGAATGAAATATGCGGGAGACTGCAGTGAAAGGGGGAATCACGCGAGATCGACTCGCGAACAAAGAGACAAGATGGCCCCACGCGGAGCGTTGAAAGATACGTATGTGCACACGACGTGCATTGGAGCGAGCAAGCGACTTCCCTTCGAACACGAACGTACGAGATAAATTATATTTTAAAAAAACTAAAAAACATGATTCTAAAAAGTACAAAATGTAGATACTACTTAATCAAAAAGCGTGGGGCACTTTGTCGAAATTAATTAAAAGTGTCTGCGCCCCACACTTTTTGATTAAGTATTACATTATTTTGTACTTTTTAGAAGGATGTTTTTTAGTTTTTTTAAAATATAATTTATTCATTTAATTTCCCTTTGATCGAAAAGTAACTTTGTTTAGCTTAAAATTTGTTTATATGTGAGTTAAAAAAAGGTTATCATTGTAAAATTGAAGAGAATTTTAAGTATGAACTACTATAATAACAGGTTATGAAAACAAATTGACTTTTTCTGGGCCGCGACATGAATATATTTCTCAAATTTGTAAGCGTTTTAAAAAGGTTAAGAACCACTGTTTTATAGGATACCTATACTTACAAGCGATAAGAAAAAAACAATTTCCATCTTTGAAGAAATGAATAAAATAAAAGTGTCAACGAATTCGAGAATCATCATAATCCCAATAAGAAATAATAATAATATAGTTAATTTGAAGTGTCCTCTAATTTCACGATGAAATCGTTTTCCTTCATAGCTCCAGTGGCATAATCCAAAAATTCTTCCAATTGTATAAATTATATTCGTCGATTCACAAATGTCCATTTTTTTTTTTTTTTTGTTTAAATATTATCGGTGATTGAACATTTTATTCTAAAAAAATATACATATATTATACATAATAATACAAAATAAATAATAGCATGGTGTGTATATTATTTGGACTTACTCTCGCCCCACATTATTAACCTACTGTATTATATACAGAGTGATTCACGGTCGATGGTAGGTTAGACGTTTATGGAAAACGGAGCGCAGGATTTTTCTGAAAATTTAGCACCTTGCATTTTCTTACCTGTTCTATCGATCTAAAATATTTTCAGCATTGCGACGTTTCTGCTTCCATCGAAAAGTTCTAGCAACTTTATTTTTTAAATGGAACACCGGGGCGTATATTAACACGTTTTTAGTACCGTCCTTTTATAATACTTTTATGTTAATATTGTCCTATATCTATCCCTATCGGGTTTCGAGATAAAAAATAATTTGTGTTAAATATGGTCCAAAACATAGCCTTAATTAAGCTTAAATAAATTAGTGATCTCAATTTATGAAAAGTTGATATTTTGGTGGTAGTTTAGATAGACCCAAAGTATTTAATTTACCTTGAGAAATCGACTCCATATCATACAGGGCGTGGAAAAATTACTATTATTTCCTTTATTCATAAAAGGGGTCTAAAGTAAATGAAGTTAATATACGGGGTGTTCCATTTAAAAAAATTAATAAGCTGCTAGGACTTTTCGATGGAAGCGGAAACGTCGCAATGCCGAAAATATTTTAGATCGATAGAACACAGGTAAATTTTCAGAAAAATCCTGAGTTCCGTTTACCATAAACGTCTAACCTACAATCGACCGTGAATCACCCTGTATAATCAAATATTGAAAGTTATATTAATTAATTTTATTATAGACAAAAGGAACGGCCGGAGCAAAAGTCCGGGATCTCCTCTTTACAAAGAGGTCCTCTTAACCAACTAACTGATCTAGAAATTCCCGATGGGTGATGCTGATGTGATTAATTGAGAGGTGTTTAAATACCATAGTTTGATAATAGATAGATTACTGCTAAACCACACAAATAAATAAAGTATTAAGATTAGTGAAATTCTATAGTCATATAGACATAAACAGTGGTTTGGGTACGGAATTAGGTATCTGAGTTGGTTAAGAGGGTCCCGCCAGTTACGCGAAGGTCCTATGAGTGAAAATATTTTGTTTTGCTGAGAGTAGCAGAGTTGTTGATTCATAAAGAAAAATCAAAGCGATTGTCCTCTGGATGCAAATAAACAAACATATAATAATTGGATGTGATTTTAATAAAATTTCAACTCTTAACAAAATTAATCACAAAAACAAAAGCTTCAACAGCTATATTTTGAATGAATATATATAATTTATTTGTTTGAGACTATAGTTTCGAAGGTTTGACTTCCATCATCAGTCTTTCTAATGAGAAATAGTTTGTCACCTGTGATCTGGTCAATATATAGGTATATATAAATATATAGCAATTTCGAAAATTAATTAAATAATTTCGGGTTGGCCTCTCTCGGACTTTCCATTAGGAGGTTACACAAACAAAATTTAATTGTCCATTATTTGGTTCATTTTACAAAGACACACATCTTAGTGGTATGGTCGGAGATCCCAGCTCTCCAGGAGACCGGAACTTTAAGGATGTCTTTCGCAAACAGCGGAGCCGGTGCTCTAATTAATACTGATAGTGACTTAGTATATTTTTGGCCGTGATAAACGAAAAACATGTGATATTATAGACGTAATCTACTAAGGCTAGAAGAAAACACTGTGTACTTTCCCTGTGGACAGTGAAAGGCAGTTTTTACACTCGCTATGAAAAACTGAAAGTAGATTAGTTTAAATTCTTCAGTTATTTTTGAATGAGTACATATATACCTTTGATTTCTACGAGTTCGCTTAAGCTGAAACTGTCTCAGAGGAATTACTCATTTTAAGAGACACAAGAATTAACGAAAATAAAATGAAATAGAATCTGTTTCTAATTCAAATTTTGGATCGAATGCAATATTCTAATAGATAAAATTAATTCAATTTCTATTAAAGTCTATTAAAAGTAAAAGAATTTATAATTCATTAGAGAAATAAAGGGAATAGATTGTTTAATATAATTATAAGAGAGTGGATAAACTAATATACAGGTAGGGTGGCTTCTTTTCTTAATGGATTATTTTGTATTGAATATTTGAAGTTGAATAGAGAAAGCCAAAAATAAGAGTGTATTTCACTTTAATAATAAAATATTAAGGCGAAACAACTTATCAATAATTATGAATAATCAATAGCCGGATATCGATCAAATATTCTTGATAATTACCTAACCTAAGTAACTCTGTCTTAAAACTTATAATGTGTCTGTTTGTGTACCACACGATTTTCTTTTACAGTGCCCCTTCTAGTGACCCACAGATTATGTATATAAAATTTGCTGAGTTTGGTCCAAAAGCAAAAATTTTCATATTTTGACCCCCCCCCCTTTTTTGGGTAGTTTTTGGGGAAATCTTTTTAAACAAAAGTTGTCAGTTTAGGAGTTATTTGATAATTTTCATTCGTGCGCTTCAAACCCCCTTTTGGGGTCAAAATATCAAAACGTTATATAGCTAAAACGTAAGTTAAAAGACATCTTATGTAAATTTAAAATTTCATAATAATCCCTTCAGCCGTTTTTACGTGAATCCTGAGCAACTTTTCGGAAACGACGGAAACAGACAGACAGATATACAGGAATTTTGTTGAGGGTGTTTTCGTTCATAACTTTGCTTGAAACGTGTGCAACCAAAATTTGGCATGATTTGGAGCAATGTACAGACAAAACCTTAATTTTATATATATAGATAAAAATGTGTGTCGAAAACCATATTCATATTCGTCATATTATGCTCTACCACTACGAGAAAGGATGGAAGACAGCACAGTCATTTCGCGATCTCAACGAACTTTTTGGCGAAGGAACAATTATTGATAGTGCAGTACGGAAGTGGTTTGCCCGTTTCAAATCAGGTGACACTAGTTTGGAGGATAAAGAAGGAAGAGGTCGGCCATCGGATTTTGATGATCAGGCACTTCTGACAGCTGAGGAAGAGGATGAAAGCCTTACAACACGAATGCTGGCTGCAGACTTCAATGTCGACCAATCAACGATCAACAATCATCATAAACGATTAACATAAACAGCGACGTCTACCTGGCACAGCTTGAACGTCTTCACGGTGCAATCGAGGCGAAAAGACCGCGCGAAAAGAACCACATCGTGTTCCATCACAATAACGCACGTCCACATGTTGAGCGCCGGGTCGTCGAATTCATCGCCAATAAAAGCTGGGATCTACTCCCACATCCGCGGTACTCACCGACCGAAGCACCGACGGACTATCCCATCAACCGCTCTTTGAAAAACTGGCAAAAGACCAAGATCTACGACGATTTGGATGACTTGGTGGCCGATGTCAAAGCGTGGATTCCCTCCAAGAATCGTGACTTCGTCGCCCGTGGAATCGACCGACTGCCAAGCAAATGCGAAGTAGTTATTGAAGTAGATGGTGAATACGTTCCCGAATAATCATTTAAACATGTTTTTGTTAAATTTTATTATTGTTTTTGCTGAATAAAAATATTTTTAAAAAACGTTCCATAATTATGCATCAACCTAACTTATAAATAAAATGCCAAAAAAATTATATGCACAGTTATTAAGTTTATTTGTGGTGACATAATTATAATTACTAATAATAAAATAAAGAACTAGATCAGGTATTCTCAACCTTTTTTGCGTCACGGCACACTTTTAATAATTTAAAAATTTGACGGCACACTTAACAATAAAATAAATTAATAGTATTTCATTTGGTTTATTGATTGATGTACCTATAAAATTATCATAGGACATTCTGCATCCTGTAAAATGTTACTACCTCTTCAGTTCATATGATCAAATAAATATTTGGATTAAATGTAGTGTCAATTGTAAAAAAGTCAGTCATCTAGAAAAGACAAAGTGAAGCAGAAATAGTAGAAATTTCTTTCTGGAGTCAAAATGTTTATATTCCCAAAATAAATAAACTGGTGTGGGCACCACACGACTTTCACTTTAGTTTCTCTCTTATTGAAAATCATCATAGCAATTTTCTTCTTTCAAATCACTTCAATTTGGGTTTCCCCCAAGCAGTTTTGAAAATGGATCAAAAATGCTTAGACTAAATAGGTACTCCCTGTTTTATTATTTCAACCAAAAGCATGGGGTACTTCTTCTAGCCAAAGATATCTTAAGTTTCAACAGGGCCGGAGCAAGGCGGGTTCAGCGCCTTCGCCGGAACCCGGCCCCGCGGTCTACGGAAATTAGCCAATTAAAAAACACCGACTTTGATAAACTTTATCCAGAATGATGATACCATTAATAGATTTAAGACATTTTTTTAGTAGTGATGATTTAGTTTAAATGAGTGACAAAAAGCATCAAAGTTCAGGGTCCACAAAGTTCTCATATCCTGGAAAAATAAAACAAAAATCCAGACGCTTTCAGAGAAATGTACTTTTTAGCGAAATTAAACTACATCAATAGTTTTTTGCAAAAGTCATACATGTTTACAGATTTTGTACTTTCATTGAAATAATTTTTAAGGACTTAGGTGTTGGTTCTAGGTGAAACATTTTAATATAATAATAAAACTTGAGCAAGATGTGAGGTAGGTTTCAATTTTGAAAACGAATTATGGATGGGAAAAAATATTACTTGGATTTGTTTAAAAAACTGCTTAAAAATAGAGATAAGACTACCCAATTTTTGGAAGTCTGTCGACAAGTCGCGAAATGCAATCTCTGTCAGTTTCAGAGATTGGTACGGAGTTGAAGGTAGTCTTGAGGAAGATTCGAAAATAAATCGAGACGGGGTTATATATATTTTTCTTTATTCTGGCTGCCTGAACGCTTTAATCTTATATAATTAAACTACAACCACAATAATTCCTCTATATATCGTATTGTAAGCCCACTTTCTATTTCGAAACTAAAAGGAAAGCATAAGTCCAAAATTCAATACTAGTATTAAATAAATTTAAAATCCCTTTCCTGATTTCTAGTAGTATTAATTGGTCAGTATTAGCATTATCCAAGTTTGTTAAATATTTCGAGTTTCAACTAGAAAAATGTTCTACTTAAAAGTATCTATATATTTGGGAGTGCGTCTCTCTAATCTTCGTTTCAAAGTAGTAATTATGT
Source organism: Forficula auricularia (assembly GCA_024734495.1). Taxonomy (NCBI): domain Eukaryota; kingdom Metazoa; phylum Arthropoda; class Insecta; order Dermaptera; family Forficulidae; genus Forficula; species Forficula auricularia. The sequence continues at coordinate 13,303 of JALMQS010000916.1, forward strand.
TGTAGCCAGGCTAGACGAAGAACCGACAAGTCTCGTGGTGGAAGATGAACGACACTCTTTTTGTTCCCTTGTCTGTTGTCACACCACACTATTTTTGAGTTCTTATTATTTTATTTGTTTCATTTAATTTTTTTTGAAGTCGGTTTTATTATTTTTTTTATAAAAATTATTTTTATTTTTCTCTTTTTAGTGATATTATTAATAGTGACTTAATATAATACCTTGCATGCAATTCGTAAGAGAAACCGTCGGGCGAATGAATAAAAAAATGATAATAAAATTCAATACATAAATATAGAAATTCTCTCGAAACTTTTGCGGGTTTTAAGATTTATTTATAAAAGATTTTATTTATTATAATTGCGATTATTTGCTCATAAGAATTGGAGATTTACGTTATTTCGTCATTGATTATATCATCAGAACTTGACCAAATTAATATGGTACCACCCTTAAGGTAACCTCTTTCCAATAAAAAAAGAATCATCGAGATCATCGATTTCAGAGACACGAATGTGATAGAATGATTAAATAACTTCAGATCTAACACAAAACTTTTTCATTAACAAAAATATACTTTCTATTCAAAAAACTAGTTCACAATGGATAATTTAAAATATTGTGTGTAAATCTTTTTTGAATTAAGATGTATAAAATCATATTTTCTAAGTTTTTTTTTATAACTTATTAAATCGGTAAAATAAGCTGACGTGTTCTGATGTGGCCATCCACTTGACCTTGACTTTACCATACAACCTGGCTCCTAAAATTATTTATAATCATGTAGGGGGGGGGGGTTAGTTTTTGCATTTTAAGACTTCTGGGTTCCCACTGATTATGTATACAAAATTTAGTTGAGTTTGGTAAATGGCCAAGATTATCATTTTTTGACCCTACACCCCCACCCCCTTTAGGCTGTTAGTTTTTGCATTTTTAGACTTCTGGGGATCTACTGATTATGTATACAAAATTTGGTTGAGTTTGCTCAAACGGCCTAGATTTTTAATTTTTAACCCCCCCTCCATCCCGATTAATTTTGGGTCGATATGTTCAAAAATCTAATCAGGTCTTAATCTTAACGAACCAAAACTACGTGTGAAATTTGGTTTTGATATTCACACTAGTTTTTGAGCTAGCTCGTCCACAAAAATTTGGTAACGCACAGACTAACTAACAGACATTTTGACAAAACAATTATTATCTCTAAAAATATAATTTTTTCCATGTTCACTTATTAGGGCTTTTTTGTAAAGCGAAATGCCATGGTTTCGCTCAATTTTTTTACTCAAAATAGTTTCAGTCGTTTATTAGATATTTCGAAAAAAAGAAGTAAAAAACCACATTTTTCATGCACGATCTCAATACTTGACCATACCCTGTATACAGTTTTCCAGCATAGCAGGAGTTTTTATTTTTGAGCGCCTGACGATGCAATCCCCAATACAAAGTGTTCTATTTGAATGCATATCCTACCAAGCCTAGGAGGTGCGGCTGAATTTTGGTAAAAAATGAGGTAGAAATATCTAGTCTAATAGTGTGTCATAGATTGGTTAGTCTTCTAACGTTTCGGACATTTTTAAACACAATCAGGGATAAAAATATAAAATAAAAAATACGCTAATTCGATAGTAATGTTGCGCCAAGCAGGTTTAGCCCTCCGGTGCGACTAAATTATGTCGCGACCTGTGGTGTTGGCTGCGAACAAAATTAATTATTTATTTATAGCGGGCCGTATCATAGTCCCGAAGGATTAAGAATGCCTACTAAGGGTAACGTGAAGCCTCGAAGTCGTGGTTTCTCTGTCTAGCACGCCGTTTGCTGGAAGATGTGTGATGTTGATGAAAAAAGTTCGCAAGTAGGCAAGGGTTGAATTAGAACACATTTTCTTTTACATAGTTTTTATTTTGGTGTAAGTGGTGTAGTACATTTTTAGATTCAACTCCTCACTGTCTACTCGCTAACCCTCTAACTCTACTCGCTGACTGCCTGACTGACTGACTGACTTGACTGCTTGCTTGCTAACTCCCCCGAAAATTCACAGACTTTCGGAAAGACCTTTGGTTGGCTAATTTCCCAATGAGATGGGCGTGGTAATATATTTGAAATACCCAGTTTAAAAATTCCTTCTAGAAATATTTCACGATTTCTTCCTGGCAAATTCTGAGAATCCCACAAATTCACTTGGCATCTGCTTGCTAAAATCCATCCGACATTTATGTAAACAAGTCCTCCAAATTTATTGTTATTCAATTGTTTTACCCAAAATAATCCACTAACCACTCGTCTATTGTCAATAAGCACGTTTTCATAATAAAGAAAGCCGCCTGGCTCGTCAGCCGTCTGTCCCATCAAAATACGACCCTTAAACAAATAACTTATTATAAAATAAAAATGCTTTCGCCAATTCACCGAATATATTGCAATTTCTAAACATTATGAATTTAAATTATCAAAAGTTTATATCGCGAATCTGCGACCGCGACATTAAGGTCGGACGACTTCGCCTTTTTCAATTAATATACAAATATACGATCAAGAATTTGTGACACAGAGAATTAAAATCAAAAGAATCCTTATATCCGTTTTTCGAAATTTGTCGAAAATCTAAAAATCTTTTTTTTAACCCTTTTCAAAATTCTTCATCTTAAACATCACATAATAAAACATAAATCAATAATTTGAAGAAAAAAAAATATCATAAATAATAAATAAATAAATCTTTATTCCTCGGCCTGCTTAGAGGCACAAGTCCTTGGTGGCTAGGTCCTCCAAACATCAATAAAATCTAGCTACAATACATTAACAAACATCAATACAAATTAACTACAACAATTTAACAAATAATAAACAAGTACAAAAAAAAAATAGAAATGTATGCTCATTAACAAATAACATGACCATAGATTTCCATCAAAAGACAAAAAGTAATTTAATAATTCCTCGCAAAAACCCGATACCAGAAGCAAACGATGCATTAAGTTGTTATGGAAATCTGGTGAAAACCTTAACAAGGATGATATGACCTCTCTCTACCTCAAATAATCTCTAAAGAGGACTATAATCCCAAGTTCCTAGTAATAAATAGACTGTTCCACAAATCAATGCCAGATCCTACAAATGAATGCAAACCTACATATTAATATCTGAATTAACTAACTTGTAGGGACTAGAGCTATTTATTTTAATACCATTCTTCCCTAAATCCTTATAATCTAAATAACCATCTGAATCATCCTCATAACAAAAACCACCACTGGTTTCAACAGCTATACTTCTAGTCCAAACTCTGGATTGACTACCCCTTTCAACCATATTATCTAAAAAAAAAATATTTTAAAAATAAACAAAATATTTACCTTAACAACGCAGATATTTCCTTATTTCAGCCTAATTTCAAAACTAACCCTTGCTTTTCCTATCTCTGAATGGAAAGAAGAGTTAACAAACTCACCTCCCCAAAAGAGACAAAAAAAAGATAAAAACCTACCAAAAAGCTTAAAATTCGTAAGACAGCTTTTTATCTACCCACCAGAGTTCAAAGAGAAAAAAAATCGCATGTGAATAAAGATAAAAAAAATTATTTTTATATCCATTAAAAAATTTTCTTTAAATATTCATTATGAGATTTAATGTTTAATTTTTATTTAGGAAAGGTTCCTTAAATGAATTATTGATTAGTAAGCCCGAAAAAACAAATAAATTATCGAGAAATCCGTTGAAATATTGAATTGAATCCAAAGCTTATAGGACCATTTGTAAACGATAGCTCTCGGGTCAATGGTGAGTGTAAAAAGAAATAGAAGTATTAATATTTATTATTATTTGAATTATGACACTTAGGGCCAGTTGTATGTCGGTTTGTAAACTCTTTTTAAACGTTGGCAAAGGGTAAATCCTTAGTATTCACCTTCGGGCACAAGGGTAAAACCTTATAATTCACCTGGTGGTCGGCGGGATGGCCAATCAGAAGGCAGGCACTTTCATCTGATTGGCCAGCCCGTCAGGCACAAGGTGAATTATAAGGTTTTAACCTTTGTCAACGTTTAAAAAGAGTTTACCAACCGACATACAACTTGCTCTTACTCAGCACAAGTGCTGGTAAACTTTCACCTTCCCCTGTTGTTCTTATGGGGTTAGGGATTAGGCTCGGACGCTGTGGCAATTCACTCTGGCCCACAGCTACTCTTCTTTTGTTTCAGTTCATTTAATTGTTATTATTATTATTATTAAACTGTATTAGAATAATTAGATATGTAGTAGTAGCACCAACCATCTAAAAAATTATAAACATTTATATTAACATAATGTTTATATGTTGTAATTATCTTTATGTGGAGTTGAACCTTGTTTTCAAGATATGGGGATTTTTTCATTTTTAGCTAACCTTTAAAATCAAACAATCATTTTTTATTTGGTAAAAATGGAGAATATAGTCACATATAGAAACAAGCCGTCTGGTTCACAAATTTTCACTAGCTGAACTTTTGTATATTTAAAGTCTTATCTGATTCAGTTAGGATGTATTCAGTTCTGCTCGGTTCTGCAGTTAAGAGATCTCGACTTCGGGCTGTTTTTTGAATGGTTAATGCCAACCCAATTGGCTAAAAAACCATCCCGAATCGAGCTCTCCTAGCCGCAGAACCGAGTCAAACGTATACATCCTATCCGAATCTCATAGGACTTGTTTGGGAATGCATTTTTTTATCTAATCGAACCGAGATCTAGAACTGAACCCGTGAAAATTTAGGAGCTAGACAGCTTGTTTATTCTACTTGTGACATCCCCGGTTCTAGAATAGATTTATAATTTTATGCAATTATCAAAGGGAAGTTCTAAAGCTAGACAGACCAAAATCTAATTAGTTTTTTTGTTTGTTTTGTATTTGTTTTGAAAATAGAAACATTTTATCACCAAAACGAACTTTCCACAATCTTCTGTTGTTGGGTTACCGTAAGTATTTCGAAACTAGAATAACGAGAAAAAAAATGAGATAACTAATTTCTCAATTAAAATAGTCAGAATTACATTAAACTATAAATCGTTTTTATAATAATATTTCATTTGTAAGAAATCGTGAATTATAGTTATTTTCAAGTCTTCACTTGGAAACCAGGTTCATCTGTTTAGAAATTAATGAAATCAAATACCAATTTACCGAAAACAATAGAGTTGAATCAAATATGAATATATTAAATACTGTAAATCTGAATTTCGAATGAAGTAGTTGAATCGAAAAGGTTTTCAACTGAAAAAAGAAAAAATTTGTATATATTTATATAGGTAATTAAGTCCACTTAGTTTAAGAAACATTCAAAATGAAAAATGAAAAAATATATGTAGTATACAGGGTGTTTCAGGAGGTAGTAGTATAGACGAATTGCAATAAAAAATGCCATTAAACATGTGTCCAATTTTTATTGAGTACAGAGATACAGCTGTTAGTATGTAACCCAATATCGGCATAAACGGTGTAAATACGTGCTGCATGTTTACATGCTACACTAAAGTAGACATGGCCAACAAATTACAATGAAAACTTCAATATAAACTAAAGCACAACTTCACAACTTGAACATCAACACTCTACTGCTGCTGACATTCGATAAATACTCCCATAGCAACCGGTGTACCAAGACACGAAACGAAAATGCATTGAACTAAGCTGTATATCTGTACACATGTTATATGGCATTTTTTATTGCAATTCGTCTATACCACCACTTCCTAAAATATTTACTATTCCTCCTGCACCTGTATATCCCCTGATGAGAAGTCAAGCAACATATTATGATGTGAATAATACATAACATATCTAGAATTCGGAGTCTTCCTAACAAACTGAAAACCCTCAGTGACATTTATAAATCAAATATAATTACGAAAAATGAGTGTAAAAGTAAAAACTTTTTTAAAACCCAGTAGGTACCAGGTAAGTTTTGGAAATAGTTGGGGAGCGGGTGAGCTTCTATAGGCAGCTAGGGGGCAAACTAAAATATAATATTCGAAGTTTATTTCTTGAAACGACTGTTCGTTTGTATATGGTGTTTCTCATATATCATGTGAAAACCATCCGAAAAATGATATTATCCGGATTTTTCAATTGGATATACTAAATCTGGAAAGCCCAAAATCTAATCAATTCTTTAGAAATACAAAATTTTTGGCACTAGAACAACGAACTATCTTTCTACGATTTCCGATACCGACCATTTTAATAGAATTTATATAATTTTGCGAAAATATATTTTTTATTTATCATATTTGTCATAATACCCCTCGCCCCCAAGAAAATTATCAATTCTCAACCGATTTTGAAAAAAATTTGCATTGCGTCCAGTCTAGCTTCCGATTGGTCCCATTTTTTTCGTTTTTTTTCCATAGGTATTAGACCTTTTTTATTAGGTTTGTTTAGACCTAACCTCTTTGTTTATGAACCGATTTCGATGGTTCTTTTTTTATCCGAAAGGGGGTGTCTTAGGGATGGTGTCATATTAATTTGGTCAAGTTCTGATGATATGATCACTATTAATAACATCACTAAAAAGAGAAAAATAAAAATAATTTTAAGAAAAAAATAAAAACCGACTTCAAAAAATTAAATGCAACAAATAAAATACACTAAAAGGTATAAAATAATTATTATCTTATTTAGTTACAACTAAACGACGAAATATTAACATGAAATTAATTTTTGAAGTTGGTGCCAAACAATTTTTTATGAATCGCACTCGACGGATCTTAGTACGTTTGGAGGGTATGCTCGCTTATAGGTATAGTTTGTTTGGCACCGACTTCAAAAAGTAATTTCATGTTAATATTTCGTCGTTTAGTTGTAACTAAATAAGATAATAATTATTTTATACCTTTTAGTGTATTTTATTTGTTGCATTTAATTTTTTGAAGTCGGTTTTTATTTTTTCTTAAAAATTATTTAAAGTAGAAAATGTTTGTTCAAACGCCGTCGTCATTTTCTTTTCAAATTTCCTCAAATTAGGATAAGAGTCTAACGCTGCATAAAGATCTGGTAAAGATTTCTCGCGAAAAAGATCTTGTAATGGCGTTTGGCATTGTAATTTTATTAATTCTAGTTGTAAATCATCTGGCGCCGTAGAAACGTCCACTGAAAAAGGATTTTCAAACAAGCGTATTTCATTTTTAATCCGGTGAAAATCTGTAAATCTATCTTCGAAATTTTTGCTGAGTAATTGCATCATCTTGGTAATTTTTTCTTTTGGAAAACGATAATATGATTTATAATTTTTTTAGATATTTTACAAAAAATAGATATTTAGTGTCAACTCGCTCGGGGGCCGGATTGAGCCTCTTCGCGGGGCGGATCCGGCCCGTGGGCCGTAGGTTGGGCACCGCTCTATTATGGTGTTAATAATAGGTGAAGTAAAAAGTTCTGAGCATTTTTTCTCTTTATTTCGACGATAAAATTAACCAAGTTAGGATTTTCCGATTTAGATCAAATATGCGCCGTTTTGTTCGAAAACTGTTGTACTTTTTGAAGGCAACCTCATAATTCTGTGGTTGAAGAAGTCCTCATCCCTATTGATGAAAAACTTGACCAGCTCATTTTCACAAGCCTCTCTTGAGGCCAGTTTTGTACCATCAAGAAAGTTTTGCAAATGCTTGAAAAGGTGATAATCGCTTTGTGCCATGGCTGGGCTATACGGTGGGTGCGATATAACCTCCCATCCAAGCTCTCGGAGCTTCTGGCGCGTCGCGTCGTTAACGATGTGTGCGGCTGGCGTCCACTTGATGGAACTCAACACCCTTCCTATTGGCCAATTCTGGCCGCTTCTAGTCGATCGACTGCTTCAATCTGGTCAGTTCTTGACAGTATTGGTCCGAATTGAGTGATTGGCCCGATGGGAGCACCACATAGTAGATGATTCCCTTCCAATCCCACCAAACACACAGTAAAACCATCTTGGCCGTTAATCCGGGCTTGGCGAACGTTTGGGCCGGCTCATCGCGCTTGGACCACGATCTTTTTTGCCTGTTGTTCTCGTATGTGACCCATTTTTCATCGACAGTCACCATCCCCATCGCCATCGGCAACGATTCAGCAAAAAATCGCAGGCATCAATTCGGTCCAAAAGTTTCTTTTGTGTCAATTCGTGTGGCATCCGTACATCGAGCTTCTTCTTGAAACCAGCCTTATGCAAATGGTTCCAAATAGTTTTCTGGCTAATCTTCAGTTCCTGGGCAATGGAATAAGTGCTCGCATGCTGGTCCGACTAGAGAATTTCCATGACTTTATCGGCATTTGCGAGGATTGTCCTACCAGAGAGTGTCTCATCTTCGACGTCCATATTACGCAGAACGGAATCGTTGGAACCACCATTTTGCAGTTGCATTCGATACTATATTGGGTCCATTAACAGCACAAATTTTTTTGGCCTCCTGCTCCGCTTTTTCCCTTTGGTCGTAGTGGTACTTAAGAATGTATCGAATTTTCTCTTTTTTACCTCATTTTGGAATGCTCTAACACACAACTGGCTTCACCAAACACAAAACTGTCAAATAACTTTTTTTAAAGCGTTATGTCACCTTTAAATCGCAAAAAATGAGACGTATACATCGTGAGATATGGCTCATTGAAACCATCTAACGGAAAAGGCTCAGAACTTTTTACTTCACCCATTACATAACATATATTGAATTCGGAGTCCTCTTAACAAAATCAAAACCCTCAGTGAAATTTATAAATCGAATTTAATTACGAAAAATCAGTGTAAAAGTAAAAACTTTTTTAAAACCGAGTATCAGGTAAATTTTGGAAATAGTTGGGGAGGGGGTGAGCTTCTATAGGAAGCTGGGGGCCAAACTAAAATATAATTTTCGAAGTTTATTTCTTAAAACGACTGTTCGTTTGTATATGCTATTTCTCATATATCATATGAAAACCGTCCAAAAATGATATTATCCGGATTTTTCAATTGGATATACTAAATCTGGAAAGCCCAAAATCTAATCAATTCTTTAGAAATACAAAATTTTTGGCACTAGGAACAATGAACAATCTTTCTACCATTTCCGATACCGACAATTTAAATAGAATTTATATAGTTAATCGAAAATATTTTTTTTATTTATCATATTTGTCATAATACTCCTCGCCCCCCTCCACCCCAGAAAATTATATAATAAATCATTGAGCCACCCCATGAATTTTAAATTCCTACACCTCTGCCCATTATACTAGGTAAAGCAAGCTACAAAATTTATGAGAAAAGATGGTAAATAACTGTTCTCTAGCACTCTTACTTACCTCAGTTACATTCGATGATTTTTTTGCAGAGAAAAGCAGCCGATGGACTATCAATGGCGTTTCATTTGCCTAAAAATGGAATTCATTAAGTTTAAAATATATGTAGGAATGTTATCATGAAAACTAGAAATCAATAATAAATGATGAAACTTATACTGCGATCCGCGAGATGGGAGCAGCATACAGAAGAACGAGTCTATCTCTTGTCTTGTCTCTTTACTCTCACTTCCATTGAATACCTTTGTTCTGAATTACACTCTTTATATTTAACTGTATATACTTTTATTATTAACTTTATATTAAAAGCTACATCTCTAAATCTGTATCTTAATTACTTATACAAGCTCCCTACGTGTGCTCGCTAGCAATAAATCATTGAGCCACCCCATGAATTTTAAATTCCTACACTTCTGCCCATTATACTACGTAAAGGAAGTTCCAAAATTTATGAGAAAGCATGGTAAATAACTGCTCTCTAGAACTCTTACATTTACCTCAGTTGCATTCGATGATTTTGCAGAGAAAAGCAGCCGATGGACAATCAATGGCGTTTTATTTGCCTAAAAATGGAATTCATTAAGTTTAAAATATATGTAGGAATTTTATCATGAAAACTAGAAATCAATTAAAAGCCGATTCATCTGGTTAGAACTTGTTATAACAAAGTCGTTTTGTGAGGACTAGTATTAATAGTCGAGAGATGGGAAACTTGCGGCCTTCGAAAAAATTTTCTGCATTCTTATTCATTTCTATATTATTGATGTTGTTGTTTTTCTAACTCTTTAAATTTTAAAATTTTAAACTCGAAATTAAATTCACAGCTTAAATTGGAAAACAGTTTATGTGCGATATTATGGAAAAGCAAAATGAACTAAATATTTCTTCGCAGGGAAAAAGACATGTTGGTCAAAAATTCCGGTATTTCGAATTTTTTTTTAACACTTTTCTCTAAATTAGAAATATTTTGGTAACCTTTACTTAGAGTCCAGCATGCAGCGAAAACTAATATCTTCCAAAATACTTAACCCTTTAACTGCGGGTATTTTTTGTAGAACCAAGCGCTCCAAACGCAAAAAAAAAAAATAGAGAAAATAGAGCAAAAATTTGCTTGTGTTTTAAATACCTCACCCGCGCCTGGCTATAATTTTAGCAAGTAGTTTATAAACCACACCCGCAGTAAAAGTGTTAAGGTTCTTATACAAGGAAAAATGGAAAGACAACACAAAAATTTGACCCTTCCCAAAATAATCATTCGATAAATATTTTTAATTTCGGTGAAAATTAATACATATGTATAACTTGTAAATTTTAAGTTTGTATCTTAGTATACGAACTACGATGCTCTGTTAGACAAACAGACGGGCATACAACGACAGTAATAGGAGGCGGTTTTACTTTTTAAACCTTAAAAAACGCAAAAATCTCATTAGCTAACCCTTATTAAAGAATTAAAGAATAATACATTTAATTCCCTGTTAAAAAGAGTGATTTTCGCCAATACCACAGGTATTGATAGTTTTATATCGTTACAATATCTTGATTCTGAAATTTAGTAGCTGTTTTTATATTTCATTTTTCAGAAGTTTTGAAGTTAGAAAACATTTTTAAAAAAATATATTTTGTAAACAGAACTAACTTTCTATGCTTTTCGGTTTATGACCTATTGTGAGAGATGGACACATCCTTGGAAATGATTTTTCTTCACATTGCTAAACACAAATAAGCAAAAAAAAATAAAGTGTTCGAATACATTCAATAAATCTCACCCTTCCAAGTTAGCATATTGTGTAATTAAAGGGAAAGTAGAAACAACAAATTAATTATTGAAAATAAATAACCTGTGCTGCTGCCCATGAACAGGCGATAATTAATATAGTAAATCGCACAACATTTGTGAAACACCAAATCAAAAATATCCAAAAGCGTAAACTTTTTCTTATGTACAAATTTGAAAATAAATGGTGAAAATCGTAGGTATTCCAAAAAAAAATGTATCCAGTTAATATTAATAATTGTCCAGATTGACATTTATTCATTTCATTTCCCAATATGAAAAGTTGATCATAGAACTTTGCTGCGTCGATCTAAAAAAAGTAAAAGAAATAAATCTTAAGCAGGTCACGTAACTTTAACCCCCCCCCCCCCTCCCCCCGTATATTCATATAATTTTATTTATATGAAATTGTAATCGTTCACAAAAATCTAGTTTTTGTTTCTTTTTTTTTATTTCTAAAGAATACTTAATGAGGTTCTTTCGCGACAATCCACACAAAAAGTTTTAGCCTCGTAACCACTCTATAAATATGAACGGGGTTAAAATTTTAGGTTATGTTTTTTAACTTGACTGTACTTTTTACGCTACTATATTCTATTTATGAATGGATCGTTTCCAAGCCATTGATATTTTATCCCCTCCACTAAAAATAATCGGCCAAATATGTTTTTTTTTTTTATTTTTTATCAAAATTACGTGGTAAATAATTTCAATTTTTTTTAAGTTAACTCCGAATATATTATAAGAACTGCCTTAATGCTCTGGGGGCAAGGCAAAAAACTAAGGAAATACACCATTTTTCTTCATATTTTTCCGTACTACCTATGGCAAATTTGTTAAAAGATAAATGTACTAATTATAAAATAGATTTAAACTAATTATAAGATTTAAGTAATATGATAATGCTTAGTCCCTAGTAGCACAATGTTTCAAACTATATAGTAACCTTATAGGGGCTATATAGATTCTCGAAATCTATATAGGTACTATAAAGTTACTATATAGTATGAAATATTGTATTACTAGGGGTAGTTTATGTGCCTATTTTTCAATAATATATAAAAAGAAAAAAAATGAATGATAAATACTGGTTTCATTATATTATTGAATATCATACACTTCTCCAAGTTTTTATTAAGTCGTTTGAAATAATAGCCAAGCAGAATTGCTTTTAAATAACATTGCACTATTCCTTGGATGATAATTATTTGATTCAATTCGAATAAAATATTTTGCCAACGGAAATTCTGAAAAATAAAATAATAATAATAATATTTGAATATTTTATGAAAAAGATTTAGGTACGATTAAAGAAAAGAGAAAATCTGAGGAAGAAAAGAATTCAGATTTGGAATAGCGGAGTTTCAGAGATAGTCCAGTCAAAATAGAAAAAAATAAGTTATAACTTAGCCAAAATTCGCATAGAGCTGAAGATTGGTAGAGACATTAAATACACCATTATAAATGGAATGTCAAGAATCCCCTTCGATCCTAATTGTGCAAAAAAATTTATCCAAGGTCAAACGTCCAAAATTAAGGTTTTTTTCAATTTTTCTCAAAAACGGTAAGTTTTATCGTGAAAATAGGTCGGACAAAAGTTGTAGATCATATAATTCTCTACAAAAATTGTTTAAACACTTTTTTGTACGACTCACCATTCGTGAGATATCGCGTTTTTAACACTTTGAAAATTCATATTCTACATAATATGCACTTAATAAATACAGCCTGTACGAAATAACTGAGTATATAGACATCTATTTGAAATGCATCTGACATTGTCCAGACAATTGGTTCAATACCCCTTTTTCTATCCACATACCTTTAAATTCAACCACTAATTCTTTCAACTCCCATTGGCTCACCCCTCCACTCGCCCTGTACTATAATAACATCGATACAATTAAAATTTTTATATTCAGTGTTCTGTTTAATTTGATGAAGGGTTCATGCCCGAAATAGTATAGAGATAAATAAAAATTTCAAAAATAATTTAAAAGATTGTTTAATTTTTAATTTTGAAACAAAACAAAAACAAAATTAATATAATATGAAAATCTTTTGCTGAGGACGTGTATATACACTTAATTGCGAAAACATAAAATTAGTTCATTGCTAGAAGAGAAAGTGAAGTTGTTGTTTGATGTTGATCATGGAAGACTTGATTGATGTGAAGTGTTGAAAGAAATGATAAGTTTTTTGAATACTTGAAAGACAAGCAATCTGTGACAGTCCACGTGTAGTGTCGTAAAATGTACACTCGAAAGAGTAGTATTGTTACAGCTAAAAGATAGCACGAGACAGAACAAGGCGGTACATCCACGATAAGTCCACCTCATACTAGAGCACGAGTAAGTGAGCCAGATTTCAACTTTAAAAGATATTGCTTATTTTGCGGCAATGAAGTAAATGAAGAAGCTGAAAAGAAGAAAGCGCAGAATGTTCGTCGTAAAATATATAATGTATCTACACTTGAATTTAAAGATTCCATTTTAAAGGTAGCTCGGACTCGTTCTGATGACGTAGCAAAAGCTATTATTGCCCGCATTGAGTATGAATTTGACTTAGTTGCTGCTGAAGCTAAGTACCACAATAACTGTTATAATATCTTTCTGAGGCCCACTACAGGGTATAAAGTCGGTCGTCCCGAAGATGATTCAGTGAACTTGGCGATGGAGGAAATATTTCAATACATTGAAAATAATGATGATTGTCAATTTTCATTGCAAGAATTAAAAGACATTGGCAAAAATCCAACTATAGATAATAAAACAATTCAAAGAAGATTAAAGTTAAAGTGTGTTGATAAAATTATTATAACTGAGAAAAAGGGAGTTTAACAATTATCTGTTTTATTGAAAATCAATACGATATTCTCAATAAATCTTGGTATCAAAATAAAAAACAAAATACACACGAAGAACGATTCAGAATACTGAAAGCTGCCGCAGCAATTATTCGAGAGGATATTCAATCTGTAGTGATTGACAATGATAATTATCCCCCGCCGAGTCGAATGTTTGAAAATATTAACAGCGATATTCCGGAGTCCTTGACTTATTTTTTGGAGGAAGTAATTTTGAAAAATAGACGATTTAAATTAGATCATTTGAAATTAATATGTACAACTATCAGCCACTGTATAATGACTGCTGTTCGGCCTAGGTCTTTCAAATCAAGAGTGCGCAATTGGGTTTATCAGTTTTTTTTCATCGACGATTTGGATCAAAACGTCTTATACAGATTTTATCGTCTTTTGGATTATCTGCACTCATATAATGATACTATAATGTATGAGGCAGCAGCAGTTCTGCATTGTCCATACGAAATTCTTCAAGGAGAAGAAAGTGAAGAAGAAGAAATAATTGTTGAAGTAGAATTAGACAATTATCTATTATAATAGCATTTAGAAGAAAACAACCTAGTCCACTTTGATCATTAGCAATAGTACCATTCTTTCAATCAATAGGATACGATCTGATCAAACTTTCTTTATCACAATAGATCGTGGAGTACCTATACCTACTGGGGCAAAGACGTTAACAAAAGTGTGCCAAGTACATTACCTCATAGGTGGTGCGGAAATGTGTGAATATTATGTAGAATATGAATTTTCCAACTGTTAAAAACGCGATATCTCACGAATGGTGAGTCGTCCAAAAAAAAGTGTTTGAACGATTTTTGTATAGAATTGTATGATCTACAACTTTTGTCTGACTTATTTTTACGATAAAACTTACCGTTTTAGAAAAAAAATGGAAAAAACCTTAATTTTGTACGTTTGACCTTGGATACAAATTTTTTGCAGAAGTAGGATCGAAGGGGATTTTTGACATTTCATTGATAATGGTGTATTTAACGTCTCTACCAATTTTCAGCTCTATGCGATTTTTGGCTAAGTCAAATGGCTATTTTGACTGGACTAAGAAGGAAACAAAACTGTATTGATAGCTGGAGTGAAACCAGTCTTAGGACTGAATATTTTCTTATAAATAACAATAAAAAATATTTCACCTAGAACCAACACCTATCTCGTTAAAAGTTATTTTCTTATAAAGATGAATAAATCTGGATGTGGAAAATTTTTTACCATTCCGTTAAAAATAATATAAAACAGACCAGCTCATTTTCTAGAATGCCTTTATAGCTGGGAAAACATAAAGTTGTTATTACTTTTTAAATAAATAAGCTGACGTATTCTGAAGTGGCCATCCACTTGACTTTACCATACAACCTGGCTCCTCACTTATATTTAAGAAAATTATTTTTAATCATGTAGGGAAGGGGGTTAGTTTTTGCATTTTTCGACTTCTGGGGTCCCACTGATTATGAATACAACATTTGGTTGAGTTTGATAAATGCCCAAGATTTTCATTTTTTGATCCTACACCCCACCCCCCCCCCTTTGGCGGTTAGTTTTTGCATTTTTAGACTTCTGGGGTCCCACTGATTAAGTATGTATACAAAATTTGGTTGAGTTTGCTCAAATGGCCTAGATTTTTAATTTTTAAACCCCTCCAGCAAATATTTGCAATTAGCAATCAGCCTACGGCCTACATATATAATTGATAAGTCTTCATTTTTTGAAGATTGAAAATTTCAAGATTAATCGATTAAAAATAAATGTAATTTCTGACTGATAAGTTATCTTACTTGTTCTTGATATGTTAAGATGCTTCGTAAAGTTTCAGCAAAACCAATAAATAATATATTAAAAATCAAAAAAAGAGAGACCATATTTTTTTAGCTGATATCCAATATTATCCTGTGCCAGTTCAAAATCCATAAATTTTTGCATGATATCTATTTCTTGATGACGACAATAGAAATTTTCTATTATAATTACTGCTGTCAAAATCTCTTCGCTAAACTGGAATCAATTAAATGACAAATTCATTAATATTTTATTATAAAAATATAGATTTTAGATGTTTTTACTTTCACTTTTAAATAAATATAATAGATATGTTGTGCTAAATGTACGAATATTGGGAAATGTGCATATGTGCAAGCGTTGAAAATCAAAGCATTATTTTGAAAATATTTTTTCCTTGTTTATTTGATGATTCCTCTGAACATTTCAAATAGGAGAAAATAAGAGTCTAAGGAAACCTCTGACCTCATACCATTAATTCAAGTTCAAGAAAATCAATGATTTTTTATTTTTTAAGGCATATTTGAATTTATTTTTCTCTTTTGCTTTTTTTACTTTTTTTTAAAAAGTTGATTATTTTGTAATTTTTATTTTCGTTCGGTATCTACCTAGTTGTTAGTTTTATTTTCTGCTGCTGTTTATGGCATCAAATGATACTTGAAATTAAGATGCATCCCACTCAAAGAAAAACTAGTTAGGCTTTTCGAGAGAACGAAAGAACGCTCTCAGCGTCTGGTGAGAGTATAATCTTCTATATAAATAAAAATGTACTGTTACGCTTAAGTGATACGTTGAAGGATCTCCGAAAGTTCTTCACCAATTTCTTTGAAATTTTCACACAACATTCCATTCAAATACACGAGTGTTTTTATATATAGTGTTTTTATAGATATCACACCTGTGGCATGTAAAAAATATTTTTTTCGAGGAAACAACGCCAGCGCCTCTCTGGGGGTAAAAGCAAACAAACAAGATGGCCGATAATAGCTTTTTGGAAATCTTTCAACTGTCAATATTATTTTTGGTTAAGGGAACAATTTTGACAAGTAATATATAATTCATTTACTGTTTTAATACCTAATCTATAATTATTTGCATTTTCATATGTTGCGATACGTCCAGTGGTTTAGGCGTGAAGCATAAGAGTTAGTCACAGCAACGCGTGGTCGGGTCAGCTATTATCTATATATATATATATAACCATTATAACGAGACGCTCCCCGCCAGGGGTTAGTGACGCCGGGCCGAAGGCCCGGGCTTCAGCTAGTATGCAATATTAAGCGCTCCACTCACTCTCACTGCACCACGCTTCCTTTAAATTTATCTTTGGGATCTCTTTTTAATTTCGACTTAAACAACAACCCCGCTATAAGATATTTTATTTTAAAAAAAATGCGAGTGAATTCAATAGGAGTACAACCCGACAGGTAAGCTAAGTTTGCCTGTCGGCCGGTTGCAATTCGAGCGTAACTAGTAATTTCAATTCAGAGTTCAGCATCAGGCGTTGAGACATCTTGCGTATCTATCTGGCAACCCTATGTCTAGATTCGACCACGATTATACAGCAATTAGTGAAACCTTTAGTCTACCAACAATTCTATCTTCCATGGTTGCTTCTGACAATGTATTAACTTACAAAAATTATATCAAACAGAATCCATTGTCCAGAACTAAAGTCTCTTTTTACTTTAAATAATCCCACATATGTACTTAGACAAAACCAGCCTTTTCTACCCTAAAGTACCAAACCACGCGCCACGCCGAGAATAATCCAATTTATAGACTCTGTGTTTGCTATAACGCTCTTTCCTCAAGAACTAGTGTAATAGATTTGGCTTCTCATCCTAATAGAGTGACTAAAGAAATAAAAGAAAAATACGCTATGTTATAATTAAGCTTTAAAGTTCAAAGTTCATTAGTTTGTTATTTACAGAATCTATCTTCACTTAACATATTACTCATTGTATCTCTCTGTTCCTTCTACATTATGTATGTATAATATTATGTTTAAACCAATTTGTAAAGGCCTCTTGCACGTCGAAAATAAAATAAATAAATAAATAAATAAATAAATAAACATATAATTTAAATAATTTATAGCAGTGGTTCTTAGCCTATGGGTCGCCAAAATTGGGTCGTTAAGCATATTCTTTGGGTCGCACAGATTCGTTAACCAAATATTTTACTACAATTATTTTCAATAAGATTAAAAATATATTTTAATTTATTAAATACTATTAAAAGTAAAAATATTAAAAATATGCGCTTTTTACATGCTTTATATTAGCTTCACTTGTATCTATATATTTATCAATGTGACTTTTGATCTGTTAAATCCCGCAAACATTTCTCTATATAAATAATTGTTTACCTACCCAATTTAAATGAAATTATATAAAAATAATAAAAATAAATACATTTCATTTTGTTAAATTCCGCAAACTTTTCTCTATAAAAATAATTAAGACTAAAAAAGTAAAAAAATTAATTATATTTAAAAAAAACTCAAAAACATGCTTCTAAAAAGTATAAAATGTAGATACTACTTAATCAAAAAGCGTTGGGCACTTTGTCGAAATTAATTAAAAGTTTCTGCGCCCCACACTTTTTGATTAAGTATCACATTATTTTGTACTTTTTAGAAGCATGTTTTTTAGTTTTTTTAAAATATAATTTATTTATTTAATTTCCCTTTGATCGAAAAGAAATTTGGTTAGCTTAAAATTTGTTTATATGTGAGTTAAAAAAAGGTTATCATTGTAAAATTGAAGAGAATTTAAAGTATGACCTAATAACAGGTAATGAAAACAAATTGACTTTTTATGGGTCACGACATGAATATATTTCTCAAATTTGTAAGCGTTTTTAAAAAGGTTAAGAACCAGTTTTATAGGATACCTATACTTACAAGTGATAAGAAAAAAACAATTTCCATCTTTGAAGAAATGAATAAAATAAAAGTGTCAACGAATTCGAGAATCATCATAATCCCAATAAGAAATAATAATAATATAGTTAATTTGAAGTGTCCTCTAATTTCACGATGAAATCGTTTTCCTTCATAGCTCCAGTGGCATAATCCAAAAAATTCTTCCAATTGTATAAATTATATTCGTCGATTCACAAATGTCCATTTTTTGATTTTTTTTTTTTTTTTGATTAAATATTATCGGTGATTGCACATTTTATTCTAAAAAAATATACATATATACATAATAATACAAAATAAATAATAGCATGGTGTGTACATTATTTGGACTTTCTCTCGCCCCACATTATTCACCTACTGTATTATATACAGGGTGATTCACAGTCGATGGTAGGTTAGACGTTTATGGAAAACGGAGCGCAGGATTTTTCTGAAAATTTAGCACCTTGCATTTTCTTACCTGTTCTATCGAGCTAAAATATTTTCAGCTTCCATCGAAAAGTCCTAGCTCCTTTATTTTTTTAAATGGAACTCCGGGGCGTATATTAACACTTTTTGTCCTATATCTATCTCTATCGGGTTTCGAGATAAAAAATAATTTGTGCTAAATATGGTCCAAAACATGGACCTAATTAAGCGTGAAATAAATTAGTGCTCTCAATTTATGAAAAGTTGATATTTTGGTGGTAGTTTAGATAGACCCGAAGTATTTAATTTATTTTGATGAGAGTAGCAGAGTTGTTGATTGATAAAGAAAAATCAAAGAGGTTGTCCTCTGCATGCAAATAAACAAACACATAATAATTGGGTGTGATTTTAATAAAATTTCAACTCTTAACAAAATTAATCACAAAAATAAAAGCTTCAACAGCTATATTTCGAATGAATATATATAATTTATTTGTTTGAGACTATAGTTTTGAAGGTTTGACCTCCATCATCAGTCTTTCTAATGAGAAATAGTTTATTTGTCACCTCTGATGGGGTCAATATATAGGTATATATAAATATATAGCAATTTCGAAAATTAATTAAATTCGGGTTGGCCTCTCTCGGACTTTTTCATTAGGCGGTTTCACAAACAAAATTTAATTGTCCATTATTTGGTTCATTTTACAAAGACACCCACCTTAGTGGTATGGTCGGGGATCGCAGCTCTCCAAGAGACCGGAACATTAAGAATGTCTTTCGGAAACAGTGGAACCGGTGCACTAATTAATACTGATATTGACTTAGTATATTTTTGGCCGTGATAAACGAAAAACATGTGATGTTATAGACGTTATCTACTAAGACAATTGTACCTGAGGAATAAGTAGCGAAGAGATAAAAAGAAGAAAACACTGGGTACTTTCCCTGTGGACTGTGAAAGGCAGTTTTTACAGCCGCTATGAAAAACTGAAAGTATATTAGGTTAAATTCTTCAGTTATTTTTGAATGAGTACATACTATATATACTTTTGATTTCTACGAGTTCACTTAAGCTGAAACTGTCTTAGAGGAATTACTCATTTTAAGAGACACAAGAATTAACGAAAATAAAAGAAAGCAGGATCTGTTTATAATTCAAATTTTGGATCGAATGCAATATTCTAAAATAAAATACGTCAAATTAATTCAATTTATATGAAAAGTCAATTAAAAGTAAAAGAATTTATAATTCATTAGAGAAATAAAGAGAATAGATTGTTTAAAATAATTATAAGAGAGTGGATAAATTAATATACAGATAGGGTGGCTTCTTTTCTTAATGGATTATTTTTTATTGAATATTTGAAGTTGAATAGAGAAAGTCAAAAATAAGAGTGTATTTCACTTTATTAATAAAATATTAAGGCAAAACAACTTATCAATAATTATGAATAATCAATAGCCGGATATCGATCAAATATTCTTGATAATTACCTAATTTAAGTAGCTCTGTCTTAAAACTTATAATGTGTGCGTGTGTGTGCCACACGATTTTCTTTTACAGTGTCCCTTTTTTGAAATCATGTCACAATTTTCCTTTCAAATTGGCCTTTGGGAAACCATAAACTTCAGGAGTAAAGGGCTATTTTCGGTGGACCAATGTGAAATTCAAAACCTTGCTTTATCCCTTTTAGTCGATACTCTACGATTAACCATTAATGATATATAGGCGTTTTACAAGTTTTAACAACATGCCTAATCGACTATTCAATTTAATTCAGATCGAAATTAAAATTCATGGTAATTAAAGATCCATTATTCTTGAGAAGAAAACCGATTTTGTAAAAAAAAAATTGGCTTTATGGACCATTAAACCAAGTATATTTATCCGATTTCTATTTATTAATAACTACTATCAGTCATCTAGAAAAGACAAAGTGAAGCAGAAAATAGTAGAAATTTCTTTATGTTGTCAAATTGTTTGTATTCCCCAAAATAAATAAGTCTGGTGTGGGCATCACACAACTTTCACTTTTAGTTTCTCCCTTATTTGAAATCATCATACCAATTTTCTTCTTTCAAATTACTTCAATTTGGCTTTTCCCCAAGGACTTTTCAAAATGGATCAAAAATGCTTAGACTAAATAGGTACTCCCGGTTTTATTATTTCAACCAAAAGCATGGGGTACTCTTCTAGCCAAAGATATCTTAAGTTTCAACAGAGCCGGCGCAAAGGCGGGTTCAGCGCGTTCGCCGGAACCCGGACTCGCATTTTGAGAGGCACCGCGGTCTAAGGAAATTAGCCAATTAAAAAACACCAATTTTGATTAACTTTTTACAGAATGATGATACCATTAACAGATTTAAGACATTTTTTTTAGTAGCGATGATTCAGCTTAAATGAGTAACAAAAATCATCAAAGTTCAGTGTCCATAAAGTCCTCATATCCTGGAAACTAATTTAGATAAAAAAATCCAGACGCTTTCAGAGTAATTTACTTTTTAGCGAAATTAAACTACATCAATCGTAGTAGTAGCCGTTCGGAACCGGCGTTAAAAAGTAGGTTCCGTATATCTGTGTAAAACAACTAAACACTCAGCAGAGGTATATGTGGAGAGGCGCCGACGCCCGTTTCGGGTATGGCACTCTAAGAAGAATAATTTTTTTCAAAAGTCATACATGATTACAGATTTTGTTCTTTCATTGAATTTTTTGCCCCTTGAAAGCCAATTATGGATGGGAAAAAATATTACTTGGACTTGTTTAAAAAACTGCTTAAAAAATAGAGATAAGACTCCCCAATTTTTGGAAGTCTGTCGACGAGTCGCAGCTCCTATAAGAACTTGCATAGGAACTGGGCATAGCAACGCCTGACATTTCTTAGTGGTTGTGTGTCAGTTGCCTTCTTGCGGTTCATTTGTTTTAAACAAAAACGCATCAGGTTATTGCATTGCTACGGTCTTCGATGCTGAACGTTAGTCAATCTCTCGACGCGAGGCAAGGATTATTATTTAATATTCATCTTATAAAAAATATATAATATGTAACAGCATTTGTAAATAAATAATTCCTCGTTGTAAAATTTAAGTGTAGGATTTGAATGTGTATTCAGGCCCCGCAAAAGGTCACGCAGCTTGCCCCAGCAGTTCAAACCAATTCTGGTCCCCTGATAAGTATGTAAAAAGAAATTTTACAAACTCATCATTTCCCCCTCTCAATCTCTCCGACAACTCGGTTGCCATTGACGCCTCTGACAAAGCCGAAGCTTTTGCCTCATATTTCGCGTCCAACTCAAACCTGGACGACAAAGGGCTTGAACCACCCACATACCCCTCCAGTACTAATATAATGTCAGATACTGTTTTCAGGATACCAGCAATTCTAAAGATCATCCGGAATCTAAAGACCAACTCTTCTGCTGGCCCCGACGATATCCCTGCCATTCTCATTAAAAAATGCGCCCCTGAACTTGCTCCTATACTATCCAAATTATATAATCTCTCCTATAACTCCGGAATATTTCCGGAGGCCTGGAAACTAGCCAGAATCCAACCAATTAAGAAAAAAGGCGATTCTTCCAACATAAAAAACTATCGACCCATTGCAATCACTTCTGTCTTATCCAAAATCATGGAAAAGGCCATCAACGAGCAAGTTCTACGACACTTAGAGTCAAATAAATTTATCCACGCTAGGCAATACGGCTTCAGGCAATCCCGGTCGACCGGTAATATCCTAGCATATGTTACTCATATCTGGAACAAAACCTTGGAGGCCGGAAATGAGACCCTCGCGGTAGCTTTAGACATTTCAAAAGCCTTCGACATGGTCTGGCACAAAAATCTTTCTTGCCAAATTGACCTCCGTCGGCCTTGCACCGAAACACTGTAAGTTGCTCGAAAGTTTTCTTTCAGACCGTAATAATAAGGTTATCATAGATGGAATATCATCTTCCCCTTCCACAACAACGCTGCGAGTTCTTCAGGGATCGGTTATCCCCTACGCTTTTTCTTATCTATATCAACGACCTTCTAAACGTGCCCTCCAATCCGGTACATTGTTACGCAGATGACAGCACCCTACATAACGCTCCTGCATCGCATAAAAACCGTGCAGACATTGCCTCCTCAATTAATTTAGACTTATGCAAACTTAAAAACTGGGGATTCCAAAACTTAGTTAACTTCAATGCAGTGAAAACTCAGTGTTTCCTTATTTCTAGGCGCGTCGACAGAAACCTCCCAAACATATCATTCAATTCAAACTCACTAGAATTCAGGGATAAAATTTCAATTCTAGGTGAACTCTAGGGTCTGACCTTTCATGGAATGACCATATCTCAACCACTGCTAAAGCTGCAGCGCGCAAGCCTGGTCTCCTATTTAGGACTGGACGCTGTTATACCCCCAGTCAACTTCTTATACCGTATAAGGCTCAAATTCGCCCCTGTCTCGAATATGGCTCTCATCTGTGGAGGGTGCCTCCAAGTATTCTCTTGCTACACTGGATGCAATTCAGAAGCGAGCAATTAAACTAATAGGAGACCCGGCTCTAACCAACTCACTCGACTCCCTGGCTCACCGAAGAATCGTTTCTGCCCTTTCCCTGTACTACAGATACTATCACGGTGTCTGTTCAGTCGAGCTGAAATCAATTATCCCCCTAAGCCCCTTACGAGAAACACGCGGTTTTCAAACGCTCAGCACCCCTTCGCTGTCAAATTGGATAAAAGTCGAACAAGCGCTTTCGCCAACTCTTTTATCCCTATGACCTCCAGAGACTGGAACTCGCTCCCTGCCACCATCTTTCCCGCGACTTATAACCTTCAGCTATTTAAGACCGTATCCACAGATACCTCGACCCCGCCCAGCCCATAAAATTCTTTCTTCTTCTTTTCACGATGGAGGAGCCAACCCAGGCCTTTAGGGGTTGCACCTTTTGGTGTAACTCTTCTCTCATCATTATCATTAAAAAAAAATTCCATTTTTTTCAAAAAAATCGCAGTTTTTCCTTGATAAAATGAAAAGCACTCATCTTAGAAACTTGATTTCTATCTCACTCTCTAGGAAATTTTATTGACTTGAACATTTAATTGAACCACTTTTTTAATAAAACTCTTAGATTTATAGATATCTAGCATTTTCGTTAGCAAACCTCAGATTCGGATTCAGCACACCCAAAAACATAAAGGGTCGAAGAAATTACAACTAGTCCAAAACTTTCCGGGTAAAAACACAATTTAACTGGACTATTTTAAAAATTTAACTGGACTATTTTAAAAAAAATTTCCACTAAATATTTTGCTTTGTGGATTAATCCCCCCCCCATGAAAATATTCTGGCTACGCCACTGTTCCTCATGATAGTCATTATACTCTTCTATTACTTACTTTCTCCCATTAGCGAAGAGATATATAACTAAGACATTATTAAATTATATTAATCAAATGAAATTAAAAATTAAGATAAAAGTTTTTATTTCTATTTTATTATACATATATGGTATTATTAACAAACATATTTGAAGTGTGTTTAATATTATTATTAAATGTATTATTAATATATATATTTGAATATTCCCTGTGAATCCAGCAGGTTTAGTTCACTCAAAAAAAAGAGAAACAATAAAAATGTTAAGGCGAGCAAGGTTTCTTTTCCTACCCCTCACGCATAGAACAGCAACTTTGAATAGACTTCTATTTATAAGGGAAAGGAATTAAAAAGAAAACTTACCTATAAGTAGAGACCGGATTCCTATGCAATTGCATATTTTGTTTGCCACATGCCCCAGGGGATCAATTACCTATCCGAATCATGCATCTAAGATACTGTGGGTTAAATTTTATACTGCATATTTTTGCATATATGAGTAATAATGCATTTTTGAAGGATTTTTTGTCAAATATTGTCTATTTCGCGCCAAATACAGATTTTTTAAAAGTAAATTTTCGAAGAAAGGATGAAAAAAATGAAGAAATATATTATAGTTTCTTTAAATTTGTCCCCATTACATCTGAGGATGAGCGCTCCTTTTCATCGTATAAATCAATTTTAAGTGACCGTAGACATAATCACCTGAATATAATTTAGAAAAATACTTTTTTATTTTTTAGCTTTTCGAGCCATAAGCAATTTACGATACTACTTATTATTTTTTTAAATTTTTCTCTACACCGGGGCCAGATTTTTAGCCGGATACCTCGAGTCGGATTCGAACTCGGGTCCACTTGATTAGCAGGCTGACACGCTACCCCTAGCCTAACCCGACACCAGAAAAATACTTGTTAACATAAATGATTCACAATTTCAATCAAATTTTAATTATTTTTGAGAAATAACTTTTTAAAGTCGGTGCTAAACAAACTATTTAAGCGAGGTTCCCGCCAAACGTACTAAGATTCGTAAAGTTCGATTAATAAAATGTATATTTTTGGCACAGACTTCAAAAAGTGATTTCATGTTAATATTTCGTAGTTTAGTTGTAACTAAATTAGATAATTATTTTATAACTTTTAGTGCACTTTATTTGATTTTTGAGTTCTTATTATTTTATTTGTTGCATTTAATTTTTTTGAAGTCAGTTTTTATTTTTTTTTTTATAAAAATTATATTTATTTCATAGCACCCCTTCAAATATATAGTCTTTTTTCTTCAATTTGAATTTTTTAGTGCATAAAAAAATTTATTTTGCCAATTTTTACTGCAAATATTTGCATATTTCAACGTATTCTGCATATTACTTGCATATTTCAGCCTTTTTAAATGCATATTTTGGCAGTTTTTACTGCATAAAAATCCGGTCTCTACCTATAAGGAGAATAAAATACAAAAAAAAGGCATTTATTTATTCGAAAAGGTTCACTTTTACATCTATCCAGCTATATACAATATTGAATAAATAAATACATTTTCTTAAAATATAAAATTAATTTCAAATATCTATATTGTGCCAACTTGAACTGAAGTCAAGTCAGCTTATCTCAAACCGTTCCAACCCTTTGAAGAAAAAGAGTTCTAAGTCACAAGTAGAAATTCATTTCAATGGCAATATTTCTTCTAAGGACAATAAGAAATTAAGTTCTTAACTAAAATTATATTAATTAATTTTTTTTTTTTAGAAAACATATATTAATATTTAGAGATTGATTTCTTCCATATTCTAAATCATTATGAAAGACTTAATTACATTAACACTTAACAATTTTATTTATTACATATAATACAGCTTAATTCGTCCAAAGTTTTCGTGTCCTAGCTGGTACAGATCATCAAGAGATTTTATTGATTGACCAAAGCTAATTTATCATAACAATCATGATACAAAAAACGTCTTTCATCATTAACTAAAACTTTAACATATATATTTTTTCATAACTAAATAAATTCTTTAAAAAACTAGTTTTATTTTTATTTTTTTAATATCATTATTTAATAGACCTTATATAAATAGATTTTTTAAGATTAGTTTTCTTAAATAATTAAAAAATAAATATTTATGATAATATTATACAGTTTAGAACATGATTTTAATTCAAATGTCACTTTGATCTTTTTCAGATCCGTATAGTCATGGTAATTCGAGGGTACAGGTGTACAAATAAAAAAATCTTAATTTTTCAAACTAATTCAAGAATTTTAAAGAAAGTACAAATAAAAGCTTACAAGCAAGCCTGACTCACTATGAGGCAACTTTTACAAAAACTCATATAATATATACGTATAAATGT
The DNA here is from genome assembly GCA_024734495.1 of Forficula auricularia. NCBI lineage: Eukaryota > Metazoa > Arthropoda > Insecta > Dermaptera > Forficulidae > Forficula > Forficula auricularia. Next base: position 40,078 of record JALMQS010000916.1, read on the forward strand.
ACATTTTTACTGGAATACAGAATGTATTCTTTTCGTCCATTAATGAAAACTTACTCGATGGGTGGAGTTGAAATTTTTTTATCAGCAATCATGTTTGTGGATGTCTCAATTTTGTAAACTTTTACGATTGGACTAATACAAGTCATCAAACACTAAACTGCCAAATAAATAAAGGAAAATTAGAAGTACATAGGTTATTATCTATAGGCTCGGGAATGTATTTTTTGGGGTTTTGTTATTAAAAGGTCTATTATAATATTTTTCTTTAAATCGAGTTGGTTATTGATAACATTTTCATCATTCGACAGGGCATATTTTATTTCCGTGGATTCGAGAAGATCCAATCTTAATCCTTTTCTTTCGAAATGAATTGGGGTTGGATTAGTGTGTGATGGTGAGTGATCTAAGGAATATAGATGATCAGCAAATCCGGAAGTGGAATCTGAATTTGTGGGTTGATTTCTTATTAATTGTCTGAGAGAAGCTTCGTGTTCTTTATGTTTGAAAGCAATTTTTTTACTATTTAAGAAATCTGGATTATTTAATTGTACACCTTTATATATTACAGGGGTGCTCAACCTTTTGTAAAACGCGAGCTACCTTTGTATACCAAGGTATATGGCGATAGAAAGGTTATAATACAGATAAATTGCATAACAAAGTAAATGTGTGTATTAATAATTTACGAAGTACATATACATTCCCTACTGGGTGTATTGTGCAGTAGGTTGAAACGGGTTGGGGATCGACCAAAAACGGTCCCGCGATCGACGGGTTGATCACCCGTGATATATTATAATATACCTTTGAAAATTACAATATGTGACATAAATAATATAAACTTAAAAATAGTTTGTTTGTTTTTCAATAAAACTAAAAAAGACACAGTAGCGAGTTAATAAGATACCAAGGTCAATATAGAGTAAAACACCTTGGGTCCTCCCTTCTATTTTTGTGCCTTGAACAAGGCAAGAAAAATAAAAGTCGAAAGTTATTAACAATTTTTTTTCTCGTATAATACTTTAAAGATCACCGAGTGTAATTCCCTAGTCTAATTCCACAGTAATGTGGAAATTAATTTTTACATAAGTCTTTCTGATACTTTGGAGTTATATGGTACAAAGAATCATTTTCACTTGTGTCTCTAAAACGTAAAAACATTACTTTCACTATTGATAGACAAGTTTTACAGCGTATTAGATGAAGAAAAATCAATAAATATTAATAATATATTAATTAATTTCCTCTAAATATAAATAAATATTGGCTGAACTTCCATGAACATATGGAAAAAGGGAGGGAGTCGTCATCTAATTTCATTCTTTTAGATATTTTTGCTGGGGGTATGTATACCTTTAGTGTGAGTAAGCCAGGATGGCCGCCTTTCTCTGAATGCAACAGTTCCAGGAGTTCTACCAACATCGTATATATGTATATATATTGATGTTTTTATTATTGTTAAGAATCCATTATATTCATTTATCTTATTTTTTTGTTGGTTCATTTGTATACATGATATTTTTGTTCATATTCTTAGGAGTAGAAAAGTCGATTTATACTCAATTATTTGTTTTTTAGCTTTGCATAGCAGTCGGATAAGAGATGAAGTTGATGTATTAGAAAGAGCCTAGTATAAAAAAATGCTATATTTTTTTATGTTTCTAAGTAAGCTACTTTAGCTAAAAATATAAATAGAGATTTATTTTTTAGAAGTTATTAACAAGTTTATTTATTTAATATCTTCATGTTTTAACAAGAATATTTTTTTTTAATTACTAATCTATATTTCCTCCCTTAAAACGGCCCGCCCCTCGATAATCAAGTAAAACAAAAAAAAATTTCATCATTTATTTTTGAACCAATCTCAATTTAAGAATTAAGAACAATACTGCTGTATTTTATAGATAAGACAGTTTTTCACCAATATCTTTTTTTGCAACAACCACACTAAACAAAAGCTTATTAACTGGTTAGCAATAGAAGGCATGTGTCACTCTGTTAGGGCCAGTTGCATGTCGATTGGCAAACTCTTTTCAAACGTTGACAAAGGGTAAAACCTTAAAATTCACCTTGTGACAGGGTGGGATGGCCAATCAGATGACAGGCACTTCCATCTGATTGGCCATCTAACCGGACAATTTTGAATTCCTTTGGTCAACGTAAAATTTACCACTGCACAACCGGCCCTTAGTGATTTAAGTTTGATTCACCCTTTCCATCCAACAAGCAACAAACATCCAGACGATCCTAAACCATATATTTTACTAGACCTGTCTTCAAACTATGTTTCATGAAATCCTGAGTTTAGGGCACAAATTCCAAAAAAAAAAAAATTGACAAAAAATAGTAAAACGAAAAAAGACAAATTTGATCAAATTATTTCAAGCTAATTTCTTATTCCATGTTTATTGGTATTTAAGCGGGTTGGTTAATCTAGGTCAACATTTCTTAAACTTTACTCAGCGAGTGATTCTCCAGGGCTGAAGAAAAGCAGTTTTATATGGAAAGTGTCGAGAATATATTCGTCATTGACTTCAAGAAAATAACATAACAATGAATGAATATCATTGGCAGCAATAATAATAAAAGAATACTTGAAAAATCTGTTTCAAAATTTAAATTCATACTTTTCAAGGAACGCTCAAGATTCGATTTGAAAGAATTCTGAGTGGATTGTAGATTCATTTTCAGTGACATCAAAACCACCAGGCCTCATTGCGGCAGAATATGAGGTCGTTATAGACATGGTTTCGGATAGCCTTCGAACTTTCCAAGCCGAGCTCATAATTCAAGTTTGGCGCACACTGTTTGAATTGAGCACTCTATTTTAATTTACAAGTAAACCCAAATAACTTAAGTCTTACGAAAATCTCAATTTGAAAAAGACATCTACCGACACATCAAAACATACTTGGTGAGAATGACTGGTATTAGACGAAAAGGTCAAGAGTGTGATCACTTCCATTAAAAAACAAAAACAAAATGTAGGAACGCAGGATTAATAAGGCCTGATTGAAGATTGCAGGACGAAGGTGTGACTCAAGATTAGTGGATTAATTAAATATTTCTATTCAACTAATAATCAACAAAATAATATCTACACTGTATATTTAGTTAATTTTTGTTTTATTATACACTTAAGGACAAAAAAATCAAGCCACCTAGTACCTACTCTCTTTTTCTAAAACCTGACCTATTTCAGGTTCTAGGCATCGGATTGGAATTTAGTTAGGGAATTTATTACAGTTCAATAAGAAACAAATTGTTATATTTTGTACACACATTTTATGATATATGGAAAAAAAATAAGAACAAAACAACTTTGTAATTTTAAGATATTGGAAATAAAGTTAACCTAATGTTTAATTCTAAATTTCTGTATTAAATTAATTTAAATTAAATTTATTGAGAAAAATAAAAATAAAATGTAAGATCAATTTGAAAAATAATGAAATTATTCTTTATCTTAAAATTACAAAGTTGTCTTATGTTCGAATTTTTTTCCTTATATCAATAAAGTAAAAAAATGTGTGTACAAAATGTAACAATTCATTTCTTATTAAACTGTAATAAATTCACTAACTTATGACACCTTTTTTATTCCATTCCGATGCCTAGAACCTGAATTAAGTCAAGTTTTAGAAAAAGAGAGTATAGGTGGCTCAATTTTTTGTCCTCAAGTGTATTAAAAAAAAGGTAAAAGAAAATCCTTTTTTGTAGGCTACGTTATATGTCTGTCTGGTTTATTTATCACAAAAATGTAACCGTAGTTTTTAATAAACTTTTCCCCATTCTATCATTGAAATCCTGTTTATAATTTATAATATAATTATTTCAACTTCTTTATGAAAAATATTCATATGTCTGTCGAGGAACGTTTGATGAACAAAGCCAGTGTGACATATATGGCATTCATACTTCGAATTATCATTTGCATGAGATAGAATATGAATGTCATATGTGTGTTTTTGTTTAAATTCTCTTAAACAATCATTGCATTTAAAAATAAAATCTTTTTTCTCATCATCTTCTTCAGAATCCTCTTCAGAATCCTCAAATTCATCTTTACTATTAAGATGTTCACAAATATGTATTTTCGATACTCTCTTAAGACATCTTGGACAATCAAATAGTTGATTAGTCGAATGTCGATCCATATGATCAATCAATTCTTTTTGATTGGGATATAATTTCGAACAAATCCAACATCTAAAATGATGTCGTTGATGACGTACTAACTCAACTTTACAATTAAACTTTAGCTGGCATAATACACATTCTAATCCTTTATCTCCAAAATGAACAGTGCGCAAATGTCGATTTAATGAGCTTTTTTGATTAAAAAGCCTTTTACAATGTTCGCACTGAAATGGTTTCTCACCTGTATGGATTCTCATATGTTTTGTATAGTTACTTGAACGGAGAAATCCACGAAAACAAAGTTGACAATAAAAATCATTTACTTTAGGCATTGTATTCTTCTTCTTTATTTAATCGGCCGTAAAGAAGAGATATTCTGCAAAAATAAATAAATTAGTTGCAATAAATTACAGAGTAAAGAATATTAAGATATTTATAAAAAATAAATTGAAAATTGTATATCTATCTACTCTTATTAAACGAGCAAAAATTGTATATTTATTTGTATATATATTTATTTGTTTGTATATATATTTGTATCTTGGTTCTATTTTGAAAACGACTCTACCGATTTTGATGAAATTCACGAGTTAGGGGGTTTTTGGGGTGACAATTCGATCTGTCACGGTCTCATCTTCGACAAAATTGTTTTTGATGGGTTTTTTCGTAATCAAATTAATTATTCTCAGGTAGACAAATCCCATTCTTAGGGTTTTAAAAAAGTTTCCCTTTTTCCTTTTGTGCTCAGACAGACAATGGGTCGGGTAAATCCTTTATTCTCAAAGGCTTTGAAGAAGTATTGTAATTGTGGTTTTTAACATATTTTGTTCAACCTAAACGTTAGAAATATTAATAAACGTTTTATAATTGTTTTTATAAAGAATTTTATTTATTTAAGTAATAGAATAAAAAATAATCAAGAATTTATTTAAAAATATATTTCGCATAAGCAGGTCTCAATTTTCTGAAAAAACAACACATTTTGATAGGTTTTATTTATTAACAATTGGGTGAATAAAAATGAATCATATGGTTGAATCAAAACAGGTGCAGGAGGTGGGGTGCAGTGGTGGGGGATCCGGGGGTAGGGCGAGGTTTCGGGGGTGGGGTCAAGGCGGGGGGGGGGCACAGTGGGCGAATACTATATATATTTGTATTTTTTTTAATTTGAAAACGGCTCTCAAATAAAAATCGACCTTTTTATCAGAATTTTAAATTAAAAATAATATTAAAATAAAGCTTTTAACTGAAGGAAGAAGTTACCGTGCCTCCAGGTACTTTTGATTAAGGTAGTTGTTCCGCCAAATGGGTTTTCTTAGGATTGTTTTGAAATTTAGATAGATTATTATTTAAATACTTGTGTATCAATTGGTGGCAAAACGAAATTTATGAACAATATAGTTCCGGAGATATTAAATTTCAAAAATCGAGTTTTTCAGGCTCTTTAACATTGCACTATACGGGAATTCGGAAAATTTACATACTATATAATTATAATTAAGAAACTCTTCTTAACATTGTTATAAAAAAACTAAACCAACATTAAACAATAACTAATACATTTTTTAAGAAAATTTTAATTCATAGTTACAACACAGTTTCTGAGATAATAATGAATAAATAATGAAAAATGTATAAAAAAAATTTACACTAAAAACAATTTGGCAACAGCGCATTTATTTAACCATTGAAAGATTATAAAGCGCGCATGCGCTAGATTTTTTCAAAATTATAATTTCCATAAAGTGTAACGTAGGCGTTGATTACATTTGTTAAAAAATAACAAAACGATTTTTATATCAATAAATCGACCTTTAAAATATATTTTATCTGTCATTTTAATATAAAAATATTCAATCTTTTACAATGGTGCCAGATTTGTGAAACGAGCACGAGATTGGCTAGAATTGGTACATAAACAGCAAAAAATTTTGGGCTTATGAATTATGAATTCTTATTGTCTGTTCTATATACTTTAGCATTAACTTTTTGCTAGTATTGTCGCGAAACAACTACCTTAATATAAAGTGTCAATAGGTTTTACCAAGTTGAAAGTTAGGATGATTAACAGGGCCTAATCAAAGTAAAAAAATAAAAAAAAAAATAAGGAAATCTAATTAATCTTTTAATTAATATTACTTTTATTCTAATATTTTTATATTAATATATGTCATTGGTTCTTAATCTTTTCTAACTAAAGGATATACTTAAAATCAGATAGCTAGACGAACACACAGATCAGAAAAACCAAATCTATGAGTAAATTAAAGAGAGTGTCTCCTGATTGATGCAAATAAGTAATAATAGTAATAATAGTATTCGTTAAATGTGAATAACCCAACTTAGGAATGTTTATCAAGGAAAAATTCATATAAAATATTTATTAACATAAAAGTGAAGATGAAGACCAAGACTTAAGCCCGGTGCACACCAGGCGTTTTTCGCTGATGGTAGCCTTGAAGGCTTTCCTTGATGGCTTGCCTGCCACTAGATGTCGTGATGGATTTTTAGGTTTTGGCTTCACACGCTGATATTTGCAGATTGATTCTAATAGCTGGTTCAGATGCGTGCGCACACAATCGCTCAACAGTTGTCAAAAAAAATGGCTGGCAATAATATAATTGAAGAGGTTATTTATCGTAGACGAACTGCAATTATTGCTTTTTTATTAGTTTGTGAAAAACTTGACAAAATTTGACATTTGGAATCCATTTCTTTATTCTTCGCAATAGAAACGTTTTGCATTTGAAAATTTAAAAACATAAATAAAATATACCATCTGCGCATGTCACGCAAATTCTGCTTCCCGATTGGTTTACCATGCGCATGTCACCCACGTGATAAAATACTGCTTTCCGATTGGTTCTCTCCTAATTTTCCAAGCAATCTATCAGGAGATAATAGAACATGTTCTATTCACAAAATCCAACAAGCTAGCCAGCTTCCCAGCCCTCAGTGACGTCATTTTAAGCCTCTGGATCCAGCCTAGCCAGCCATCTAGATTTCTATCCACAAAAAACGCCTGGTGTGCACCGGGCTTTAAGGTCGGTTCAGACGGAGCATTTTCTCTTACTTGTTCGCTACTTGTTCGAGTAACTGTACATTTGGAGGCATGGAGGGGGTCGAAATGACGTCACTCCGGACTGTCTTACTAGCATGCTTGCTTGATTCAAAAGATAGACCATGTTCTAAAAAAAAGTTAAGCTACTCGAAGCTGCCAGTGGCCAGCCAATCGGAAAGCATTATTTTATCACGTGGGTGACATCAGCTGATATCAGAGAACAGCTGATATTTTGTTTCTCAATGTTCAACTCTTTACTGCAATGAATAAAGAGAATATGCCTTCCAAATTCCAAAATTGGACTCAAGAACAAATTGAAATATTAATTGATGCATTTAAAGATGAGCAGTGTTTATATGCATTCATTGTCTGGACTGACACTTGCGCGCGCAACCTAGCCGGCCAACTAGAATTTTTTTTTTAATAATGATATTGATACAAGAAGAAGTTGCACCAAGAAGGTACAACCTCTGTAGTCCGCGGTGGACCCTTGTATCGTGAAGATAAGAAGAGATTTAGGGATTGGGTAGGAGTCGAAAGTATCTGTGGATGCTGGTCTTGAAAGATTTTCTGAAAAAGCCTCGTGTGAACCCAACAGAGAGGCGACTGTGGGTCAGTGGTTAGAGTGCCGGGCCACTGACCTGAAGTAAGCTGGTTCGAGACCGAGTCTCGGCAGATATTTGCAGCCGCCTCCTCTTGGAAAGCAATGGCAACCTACCAAGAGTATAATCTCCTAGTAAACCTCTCCAAACTAGCCGTTCGGACCCGGCGTTAAAAAGTAGGTCCCGTATATCTGTGTAAAAACAACTAAACACACTAAGCACAGGTATATGTGGAGAGGCGTCGACGCCCGTTTCAGGTAAGGCACTCTAAGAAGAAGAACCCAACATGCGAAAAATCAGCCTTACTGAACTAGCTTCAAATTGCAAGTAGGGCGAACAAGTTAGGAGCAAATAGCAGAAAAAGTACCGTGTGAACTGGCCTTTAGATACTATAGTCTATGATAAATATATAAAAAAAGTTGCATTTGGAAACTGATGCTACAGGACAGTCTAATCTGCTGATACGAGCGAAATCTTGAGAGACTAGTTTGGTAAGACTAGCTAAGTATCAAATTGAAAGTTTTTTTGACGAGAGTAGCAGAATTTTTATATATTGAAGGAGACAATAAAAGAGTGTGTCTTCTGCTGGAATTATAAATTTTATTTATTTATAACGAGACTATAGTTTCGAGGGCTTTGCCCTCTTCATCAGTCTATTACAATGGATTCACAGGAATTAATTTATGAATTATAATTCATAAGAGAGTGTGTCTTCTGCTGGAATTATAAATTTTATTTATTTATAACAAGACTATAGTTTCGTTATAAATAAATAAAATTTATAATTCCAGCAGAAGACACACTCTTTATTGTCTCCTTCAACTAGCTAAGTATCGTTGAAAAGGGTTTCTTTTTTAAAAAAAGAACAGAAACGATTGGAAAAATTAACGTTAATTCATATTATATTAGGTTGGAGTTTTGATATATAGTATATTTGCATCATGCGGAGGGTACCCTCTTTGTTTTGATTTATTCTTAAAGATCATCAATTCTGTTACTCTTTCTTTTCACTTTTAAACCAAATCCAAATCCAAAATAGGCTTTTTCAAATCAAATGCAATGAGAATCATTTGCTAGGTTAGTTCGCTCGAAAATGCAATTTTTATCTTTACTGCTTTGTAAACGGTACTTTGGATTTACTAGGACTGTTCAAGAGTAGTTCCCTAGTTAGTACACAGATTTTATAATTTCGCACAAAAACGATTATTAGCCACTGATATATACTTTTTTTAAAATAAGTTTTTAAAAAAAAAAAATAACCTGCCCGCAGTCCCTTAGGTGTGTGTGTGTGGGTGGTAGCGCGCAAAGGAAAAAAAGAGGACTCACCCCTAAAGGTTGCCGGGGTAATTGATCCTAGATACCCCAGTGACCAAGACAATAAGTTAAAATAAGTTTAAGAGAGTGCAAAAGACTCAAGGAGATGTGTTCATAATTAAATTAGTTTTATTTTTATTATGCTCTATACTTGGGAATCTATATTTTTATAATTGGAAGAAAAAGTAAAACTTTTTCAAGATTATACGCTATTTGCAGTTTCTGTGAATTAATAATTTTAAATGATAAATATCTAAATCTGATAGACATTTCATTAATATTTTCTTTCATAGAGTCAAAAGGACATTCTAAAATAATGGAAATTAATCTCTAATAGTGTGAAAAAGTCTGGACTTGTATTTTGCATCTTTGCAATCCTTAGCTCTATAGGAAAAGTGAGATCATTCTATCTGCGCTCTTTTTCGTTATTTTCCTCGATCAGATTCTAGTGAAAGAATCACTTGCACATTTATGAAATAATATAAAAGTGAAAACTATCAAGCTGGAGAGAAATATATCGCTTTAAAATTTGAATAAAATCATTGAAAAAATTTTCTGCATCTTTGAACCAGAAGTACTAAAGCTAGAAAGACCAAAATCTAGTCAGCATTAGAAAATACAAATTTTTTAGCAGAAGAAAAAACATTCTACGAATTTGCTTTCTTAAGGACGTTCCCTAATAAATAGATTTTCTTGCAATCCTTTTAAAACTTTGAATACACATATTTATAAGTGTTCTTTTCAATAGTCATTGCAGCACTAAATTTATAAATATTGACCTTTGAAATTTGCATATTTAACACGCGACCCTATCCCGATTGATGTTAAAGCGACTATTTCATTAAATAACAATCGTAATTTTCTTGATATTATTTTGAAAAACTGAGAATCATTAACTGAAGATATAACAAAAAATATCCTATTAAAATAATTGTATCAAGCGGTATTCGTTTTGTATGAAAAATGTTAAAAGTTAGGTATTTTTTATGGTTTTCATTTTTTCTCTCATGGCATGGCGACTTGGCAACGTCGCACTAAAATCACTAAATTTTTCCATATCTTAAAAAACTTCTGCAGCTGGTGCGTCGGTAAGAATGCAATGTTGCCAGTTCCAAGAAACGACGCCGTGAAAATATTTTTGCCTATCTGCGCATCTGAGAGTAGGGGAAAGAGCGAACTGCATCTGAGCTATATTAGGAAACGTCCTTAAGCTATCGTGGACACAGAGACAGAAAAACAATCCAAGTTTTAAATTATTTTTCAAAAAATTTTAAAAACAATGAAAAAAAAAAATTTGAATTTTTACGAAAATTCAATACTAGGCTCGCTCGCAAGGGCGGAGAGACGCCCCCCACACACACATAGAACTTTATTTTCAATTTAAATTCAGGGAACGAAGAAAAGTTTATTTTTATTACAGACAAAAGGATCAGCCGGGGCTCGAACCCGGTAATAAAAATAAACTTTTCTTCGTTCCCTGAATTTAAATTTGTTATTAATTGTCTTTACACGGCCTCGTTGTGGTCGCGCCCCGGGTGAAGAGAAAATTATTTTCGATCTTTGGGGTCTGCGATCGATTGGGAGGCGCTGGAATATTTAATTTATTTTCAATTTTAAAATTTTTTAAAAAAATAAATGTTTTTTTTACAAAAAATTTTTGCCAGGCACGGGCCTCTATGGGGGGAGGGCGTCGCCCCCTCCGCCCCCACCCTGGATCCGCCCCTTGCTCGCTCGGGAGGCAGGTTTTGTAATTTAAAAAAGAAGGGCTCAAATTATAAGAAATCTAATTTTAATAAGAAATATCTAGTCAATTTTTACCAAAAGGATTCAAATTTTTCTTAACTTTCTAGTATTGCGACCCACTTTTTATAAAAACAGACTATCGTGCCCTAAATAAATGTGTTTTTTTTTATATTAGGTAGAAAATTTAATAGAACAATGTGTATATAACAAAATGTATAAATTAAGACTGTCATACATACCAAAATTACCGAAATTCAGAACACTAGTTTATACTCACATCATTTTTTTTTAATTAATTTATAAACCTCGGATCAAGTTTTTAAATCTTTTTGTTTAATTTTGAATAATAAAAAAAAAAGAAAATCAGTTAATTTTAAAGATTTTCCAAAAATCGCTCACGAGGTTTTAATAATAAATTAGTATTAGAATTTTATGTAATATATATATGTGGGTATGAGAAATAAAAAATTGTATGTACCTTTGTTTATTTTTTATTATTTTTTGTTGTTGTTCACTATTGATTGTTTATCAAGTGATATTTCAATAATAGTTGTTTGCATATACCAATAAAATTATAAATGAAGAAATTAAAAAAAAATTATTTAGAGATACATTGAGTGAAGAAAGTGACAATCCAAAACTAGAGTGACCAACGTAACCAACTCAAATTACACTATTGTTTTACCTCATAATTCATAAAAACAATTCATTGAAAAAATTGTATCTTTTTATAAATATAAATACAAATCTTTTATAGAAAACAATATTAAAACGTCTGTTTAAAATCCAAATGTTTCGGTAGAATTATCTACTTTATTAAGGTAGTTGTACCGCCAAATGAGTTTTCTCTAGGATTTTTTTTGAAATTTAGACAGATTATTATTTAAATACTTCTGCATCGATTGGTGGCAAAACGAAATTGATGAACTACACAGTTCCGGAGATATTAAATTTCAAAAATAGAGTTTTGCAGCTTCTTATACATTGCACTATACGGGATATCGGAAAATTTACATACATATTTAATTATAATTAAGAAACCATTCTTACCATTTTTATAAAAAACTAAACCAACATTAAACAATAACCAATACATATTTTAAGACAATTTTGATTCATAGTTACAACACAGTTTCTGAGATAATAATGAATAAATAATGAAAAATGTATAAAAAAAATTTACATTAAAAACAATTTGGCAACAGCGCATTTATTTAACCAGCGAAAGATGTATAAAGCGCGCATGCGCTAGATTTTTTCAAAATTATAATTTTCATAAGGTGTAACGTAGGCGTTGATTACATTTGTTAAAAAATAACAAAACGATTTTTATAGAAATTTTTTAACTTTTAAAATGTATTTTATCTGTCATTTTAATATAAAAATATTCAATCTTTTACAATGGTGCCAGATTTGTCAAACGAGCACGGGATTGTCTAGAATCGGTACATAAACAGCAAAAAGTTTTGGGCTTATGAATTATGAATCCTTATTGTCTGTTCTATATACTCTAGCATTAGCTTTTTGCTAGTATTGTCGCGAAACAACTACCTTAATGGAATTAGAAGAAGAGTTGGTCTTTAGATTCCGGATGATCTTTAGAATTGCTGGTATCCTGAAAACAGTATCTGACATTATATTAGTACTGGAGGGGTATGTGGGTGGTTCAATCCCTTTGTTGTCCAGGTTTGAGTTGGATGCGAAATATGAGGCAAAAGCTTCGGCTTTGTTGGAGGCGTCAATGGCTACCGAGTTGTCGGAGAGATTGAGAGGGGGAAATGATGAGTTTATACTTTTACATACTTATCAAGGGACCAGAATTGGTTTGAACTTCTGGGGCAAGCTGCTAGCCTGTCAGCTTTTTTCTGAATGAAGGACTTCATCGCATTATCGATTATTTTTTTAGAGTGTGCGCGGGCTTTTGTGAGGAGAACGCGATTGTATTCTGATGGTGTCGAAGACCAATTATAGAAAGCGTGATTTTTTTGCTTGACTGCTTCGGCGCAAGACTTAGTGAACAAGGGTTTGGAGTCCTGTTTTCCAGTTACCCATTTGAATGGGACATATAACTCAATGCCCATCTGAATCACTTCAGAGAATGCAGAGGCACATTCTGTGGCATTTTTGTTTCTGAAGCAGTAATCATTCCATGGGAATGAGCTGATGAGATAAAATCAATAATTCCGCCCAAAGCATGCTTTGCGCGTAGCACGCGTTTTGCCGACTCCCAACACTCTTTCGTGGTCAAATTAGAAAAGTGCTGGACCACTTCATTCGCCAATACGCAGCACGCGTTTTGCCGACTCCCAACACTCTTTCGCGGTCAAATTAGAAAAGTGCCGGACCACTTCATTCGCCAATACGTATAACCCCATGACTTCAAGAAACTCGAACTCTCTCCCAGCATCCATCTTTTCCAGCACTTATAATCTTCAAACCTTCAAAATTCGAGTGCATAAACACCTACCTCTCCACCCTCTCACTTAATCAACTTTCCCTTCTCTTCGGTAATGCAAGGGTCTTTCGAGATCCATAGGGGCTGCATCTTTAATGGTGCCCCCTTCTTGCATTCGATTTCATTAAAAAAAAAAGAAAGCGAGAAAAGCTCTTGATTAATTAATGAAATAGACTGCACAACTTGGTTGGGCAAAGCAGTGAGCATAAAACTTAAAATCATTGGCAAATAGGTGATGATTACAGCTAGAAAGAGAAGAGGAGATATCATTAATAAATAAAAGAAAATAATAGAGGTCCCAGTAAAAAATGCATTCTTTAACAAAGAAAGAATTTCTTTAGATAATTTATTTAAGATGATAATCGTCGAAAATATATTCTATAATAGAAATTTGTCGCTTGTTAGTTATTTAGTTAGTTAGTTATTTCTGCATGTTTTCAATACTTTACAACACGGAGTATTTATTTTAGGAGTTTTAGAATTTTCCCGGTGGACAGGTATCGCCATCTGATGAGTAAAAATAATATCATAATCAAAACAATAACATTATTATTTATAATGTGTAAAATATCGATAATTATAAAAAAATCAAAAATTTTAATTAATTAAAATTCATTTTAAAATATTATGATATTTATAGGTATGTATATTTATATTTAACATAATAACTCGAAATAAATGCAAATATACTACTAAAATTCATTAGAACGCAAGATGACATTGACATTTTCATATTTATATAAGATCATGACAGATTTATTAATAAAACAATTTCTGAATTCAAAACTTCATTTAATTAATTATTACTAATGAACACTTTCGATAATATCCATCAGCAAAATGAGATAATAAGATCTTAAGGATGTAAGTTTTTTATGTTAGAATTTTTTAGAATTTTAAAGCCTTTTAACTCTTAATTATAATGAGATAATAAATTTCTGTTTTTGTCTAATCCTAAGGAAATTCATGAAACTGAAAAAAATGATTGCTTTTAATTTCAATAATAGTCAAGCTTTTATTGACCAGAGCTTCTTAAACTTTTTTAATTGGCGACCCCATTTTGACTACTATATGTTTAATCATAAGTTTCCTGTATTTGATTCGATCGCGAATCGAATGCAGATCATTTTTGTCAAATATTAAGTGAAAATAATATCCGAATTTATATATGTCTAACTTGAAATAGTGAAGTTAATTTTCTCATTAATATATCAAAGAATAATTAACACATTAACGAGAATTGTTTTTGATCGCGATTTTTAAACAAGATATATCTTATATCGCGAGACTACTGCTGGTTGAAGCTATTGGAGTCTGCGGAGTCTTAAGTCTGGACCAAGAGAGAATGAAAAAGATGTGATCCATTTGGCTATAATCCAGCATCATTTCGCGATTGGCCCGCAAGACACTTTTTATATCAAACACTGATATGGATCATCAAATGAATTTGAAATCTGAGATGTTATATACATATTCAATCTCCCAGTCCAGAGCGCCCGATCTGTTAGCACGTGTGTTAGGTGTTTTGCCATTATAGCCAAATGGATCACATCTTTTTCATTCTCTCTTGGTCCAGACTTAAGCCTCAGCAGACTCCAATAGATTCAACCAGCAGTAGTCTCGCCATATATATCTTATTTAAAAAGCGCGATGAAAAACAATTCTTGTTAATGTGTTAATTATTCTTTGATATATTAATGAGAAAATTAACTTCACTATTTCAAGTTAGAAATATATAAATTCGGATATTATTTTCACTTAATATTTGACAAAAATCACCTGCTTTCGATTCGCTATCGAATCAAATACAGGAAACTTATGATTAACAGCCAGTAGGTCTCGGGCCTCATCAACTGTGGAATTTGCACGACAATTGACAACAAGACCTACTGTGATGTGACAGAGTAAATCTCAGAAACCACTCAGCCGATGTGAATAATTATTATCTGAAATATGGCATAAACGTTTGTTTTGATAAGATGAAAAAGATGTGATCCATTTGGCTATAATGGCAAAACACCTAACACACGTGCTAACAGATCGGGGCGCTCTGGACTGGGAGATTGAATATGTATATAACATCTCAGATTTCAAATCCATTTGATGATCCATATCAGTGTTTGATATAAAAAGTGTCATATGGGCCAATCGCGAAATGATGCTGGATTATAGCCAAATGGATCACATCTTTTTCATTCTCTCTTGGTCCAGACTTAAGACTCCGCAGACTCCAATAGCTTCAACCAGCAGTAGTCTCGCGATATAAGATATATCTTGTTTAAAAATCGCCATCAAAAACAATTCTCGTTAATGTGTTAATTATTCTTTGATATATTAATGAGAAAATTAACTGCTATATGTTTCGCTACACCAAAATTCAGTTTCGCGACTCATAGTTTAAGAAGCACTGGTTTAGATGATTAGAGGCATATACAACCTTTCCTAGATAAGAGAAAAAATTTACATTCTCCCTCCGAATTAAGGGGCAAATTAAATAAATTTTGGCAGGCGCTACATTTAGCCAAAGCTTTGTCGAAGAATGTCTACTTGTTCAAATTTTTATTTATAAACTCTCGATCAGCCATCACACTTTTATACATGGTATATTTGTTTGTCTAGATCAGTGGTTCCCAACCTTTTAAAAACAAAGAAGTTAAATAATTAACTAAGATAATTGACGTACATTTAAAAAACAGGAGCACATGTTTTCATTTTTAAGTTGGAATCCCGGAAAAATTAAGAAAATTGACAGTTAATATTTGAAAAAATAAATGAGTTTGAAAACTTTGTTATTGTTTTATGTTTACCTTTTCAATAGCTGCCTTGTGCTTGAATATCCGGCTTTATGTTCGTCAAGTTCAGGCACAAAACCGTGCAGACATTGCCTCCTCAATTAATTTAGACTTATGCAAACTTAAAAACTGGGGATCCCAAAACTTAGTTAACTTCAATGCAGTAAAAACTCACTGTTGCCTTATTTCTATGCGCGTCGACAGAAACCTCCCAAACATATCATTCGATTCAAACTCATTGGAATTCAGGGATAAAATTTCAATGCTAGACGTCACACTAGGGTCTGACCTTTCTTGGAATGACCATATCTCAACCACTGCTAAAGCTGCAGCGCATACTTTGTCTCCTATTTAGTTCTAGACGCTGTTATACTCCCAGTCAACTTCTTACACTGTATAAGGCTCAAATTCGTCCCTGTCTCGAATATGGCTCTCATCTGTGGAGAGGGGCCTCCAAGCATTCTCTTGCCACACTGATGCAATTCAGAAGCGAGCAATTAAACTAATAGGAGACCCGGCACTAACTAACTCACTCGACTCCCTGGCTCACCGAAGAAACGTTTCTGCCCTTTCCCTGTACTACAGATACTATCACGGTGTCTGTTCAGTCGAGCTGAAATCAATTATCCCCCCTAAAGCCCTCTTTAAGAGAAACTCGCGGTATTTCGAACGTTAGCACCCCTTCGCTGTCAAATTGGATAAAAATCGAACAAGCGCTTTCGCCAACTCTTTTATTCCTATGACCTCCAGAGACTGGAACTCGCTCCCAGCCACCGTCTTCCCCGCGACTTATAACCTTCAGCTATTTAAGACCCGTATCCACAGATACCTTCGACCCCTACCCAGCCCATAAAATCCCCTCTTCTTCTTCTTTTCACGATCGAGGGTCCAACCCAGGCCTTTAGGGGATGCACCTTTTTGATGTAACTCCTTCTCTCGTCATTATCATTAAAAAAAACAAGTCTCCTTTGAGGCAAATGTCCAAATTATTTCTTTGTTTTGTGAGGAGCTGAACAACAGAACTAAATCCTTTCGTGCTACCCGGCAACTTCTACTGTACAGGTTCTACTGTATAGTACTATTTTAATTTCCCCCCTTTGAATACTCATCGTCCCCCACTTATTTATTGCCCCCTGTTACCAAAATCGCCCCCAGGTTGGGAACCACTGGTCTAGATTGTGAAATTTCTCTTTTCGTTGGTCTGTATCTTTTTCGTCGTCGATCGAACGGCGGCATTAAATACAATTTGCTATTATTTATTTAAGTGCAAACTTCTTCGACAGGCTGGCTTGGTTTTCGAATAAGACGGAATTGAAAAAAAAGAGATAAAAAGCTAGAGTGAAAGAGAGCAGGGCCAGATATTATCGTAAATGTATCCTCGAGGGATATTATCTCTTTCCCGACTCTGAGAAACCGAATTGGTTCTTCCGAAAAGTCTGCTTTTTTGAGTTTGATTCATCTTACTTTCAAGTATTATATCAAGATGCCGAAAACAACGGTAGAAAAACTTAAAAAATAGAAAAACAAAAATTAAAAAATAATAAACTTGAAAAAATAGAGTGAAAAATGACTTCAAAGGTGGTCTAAAAAAAACAAAATAATTTATTTTTTTAACTCCAATCACTGGCATAATCTAAGAGGCCTGCTTGGACTCTTTTCTCTCATTTGAAATGTTGGGAAGAATTATCAAATAAACAAAGAAAAAAATGTTTTAACTGGTGTTTTGATTACCAACGCTTCTTATGAACATTACACATAGTGGAAAACTAGGCCTCTGACATCATGTTATTGATCCGACTACAAAAAATAAATTATTTTATCTTTATTAAATAAGTTATTTTTTAACTCGATGTCAATAAATAAAATTAAAAAAAAAAAATTTATTTACTTACTGATAATATATATATTGTATATAACTACTAGCTGCAAGCCCCACCTTCGGCGGCCCTCTTGCTAGCCAAGGGGCACGCCCCCTGGACCCCAACCCACGAACCCCACACCCCACTCCCACCCCCCACACCCCCCGAAACCCACTCAGCACCCCCGCACCATGCACCCGTGTCCAACCTCCGCCCCCACACCACCAGCCGAACACTCCACCCCACCCACCTCGGACTCCCACTCCCGTACTACGCCTCTGGACTCTCACATGAACCCTGCACCACCACCCCGGACCCTAGCCCCCTGGACCCCCACCCCACCCTCTGCACCTCACCCTACTCTGCCTCACTAACTCCCTCACCACATACCCTAACCCCCCACTCCATTCCACCCCCCGCACCCACAGATTATGTATACAAAATTTGGTTGAGTTTGCTCCAAGGGCAAGAATTTACATTTTTTCACCCCCCTTTTGGGCGGTGTTTTGGGGTATTTTTTAAACAAAAGTTGTCAGAAATAACACCCCCTACAACTTTGCTTATAATAAAATTTGCCGTAGGGTTAATAGTTTAGGAGTTATTTGATAATTTTCATTCGTGCCCCCCTCCCCCCGGTCAAAATATCAAAAGGTTATATAGCTATAAACGTAATTTAGAAGACATCTGATGCAAATATGAAATTTCATAATAATCCCTTCTGCCGTTTTTACGTGAATCGTGAGCAACTTTTCGCGGAAACCACGGAAACAGTCAGACAGACAGGCAGGAATTTTGTTGAGGGTGTTTTCGTTCATAACTTTGCTTGAAACGTGTGCAATCAAAATTTGGCTTGATTTGGAGCAATGTACAGCCAAAACCTTAATTTTATATATTTTTTTTTTATTTATTTATTTATTTATTCATTCATAATTCTTACAATTTAACTTTACACAATGCTCTGAGGCAGTTTGCCTCATATGAGCAGTAAAAAATAATAATTAACATAAAACAAAGAGGAGAAAAATATAAATAAGTAAAAACAAGTGTGTGCGAAAAAGAAAGAAAGCTCAAGCGAAAGGAAGGTGAGAGAGCCAGCAGGAGGGAAAAGATACACCATAAAACAGAGATGAATAGATATCAATTACAATACTGTAATTGTAATAACTGAACTAAATTAACTTTCGAAGCTTACACTTCTAACATGTGTTATTATTAGAATAGACACAATATTACCACAGTAGATGTGCTATTACCAAAAATTAAATAGCTTTTTTTCTATTTATTACTTGTACAACTTCTTTACTTATATTCTATGTTAATTTAATAATAATTTGTTTATATTTTCTGCTTTCAATTTAACATTTTTATATTTATTTCCTACTTTATTTGTCAAAAAATAATTTTTTTTTTTTTTTTTTTTCTAGGTAATGGCATGGATTATATCAAATAATATTCTGCCGTTAGCCAGTGGCCATAGGCTTTCGGATAAGAAATATGATTCAATTGTGTTGTGACTGGTATCCTTATTCTTAATAAATAACACATATTTTTAGGAACAGTTTTCTTTAATTTTACTCCATTCATTTAAAAATGAATTCAAATGAAAAGAGAAATGTTGTTAAAATTAAAAAAAAAACATTGACCTGTCATTTATGTTTACGTGAGTTTTCATTTATGAGCCAATTCAAACAGCATATGCGAATACATACGGGCGAGAGGCCATTCGAATGTTCGGAATGTGACAAGAAATTCATACAAAAAGGGGATCTTGACAAGCACATAAAAACAATTCATCGGATGGAAAAGAATTTCTTTTGTGATGTGTGTATGAAATCATTTGCTGAAAAATGTAATCTGATGAAACATTTAGTTACACATTCGGAAGAGCGGCCATATAAATGTGACGAATGTGAAAAAACGTTTGCAAGAAAAAACGGACTTGATGTACATAAAAAATCAAGACATAAAAACGATCGATTATTTAAATGTAAAATTTGTTCTTTATCATTTGGTGAAAGTTCATATTTGGAATTGCATTTTCGTTTGCATACTGGCGAACGGCCGTTTCAATGTGAAATCTGTGGCAAAGGTTTCACCCGCCAATCGGTTTTGAATAAACATGTCAAGGGTGTACATTATAAAGAGAGGAATTTCATTTGTCAAGTCTGTTCTCGATCATTTGGTGAAAAATTCACTTTAGATCGACATATTAGACATTTACATCCGGAGGAATATTCACTCCTTCAAAAAATTTCGGAAACAAATTTATTAAATAATTCGACAAATTAATTAACCACAGGGTGGCGCAAAATGGGCTGAACAGTTTATTATTTATTTTTTTATTTTTACTTTAAAATGAAAACTAATAAAAATAAACATTGCTTAAATGAAAGGTTTATTGTTGGGTATTTGTGAAAAATTACCCACAAACATGAGATTTCAAAAAGTTTAATAGTCTGTAATGATTTATAGGTGCTGCACCTTATTATCATTTAAAATGAAATTTTGCAGCTTTCTCATATGCCAAATATTCTTAAGATAAACGGTATTGTGTATTTCTAATCACCATTTTTTGATATGATTGAGAAAATGTTTTAAAAGATATATTGTAGCTTAAGATTCGTAGCGTTTGTACACCCTATTGGCAGGCCCGTGTCTGGCGGGTGTTCATTGCTTGCGCCGCACGCAGGCGTTTAAATCGCCAGGGATTTTTTTATGAGATTAAAATATGAAATTTGTAAAAAAAAAAAAAAACTATAAATGATTTGAAATTTTTTTTTTACAAATTTCAAATTTTAATCTCATAAAAAAAAATCCCTGGCGATTTGAAAGCCTGCGTGCGGCGCACGCAATGAGCACCCGCCAGTCACGGGCCTGCCTATTGGAAGGATATATTGCTATCTTGTGGTAACAAAAGTTTTCATTCCTCATTCTACAAGAAATAACGTCCAATTTACATTATATTGTAGAGTTTGCCCAAATTTGAAGGGGTTTTTTGTTTTAATTACAATTGAAAATATGAATCAATGTTCTTCAAATTAAAATTTTCTTTAGAACTACGAAATATTCTAGTCTAGAGCTTAATGTTATAAACTATTTTTATAATAAAATTAAATTCTACAAGAATTACACAGGTCGACAAAAGTTTGTACCCATAAAACTAACAATGGATTCCAGTAGAGTTTTATACGCTGATTTTCATGCAATTTCTCGATTTTTTACAACAGGTCAGTGTTTCGAGATAGTATCGGTCAAAACGACGAAAAAGGCCATTTTGACTTATTTTCGAGTCCCATTAGATATTAAATAGCAACATTTGAAATCAAAATATTTTGTTGACATAATAGAAAACAGCTTCCTCTTTGATTTTCAAATTACTACTTGTTTTTAGCTCAATTAAAACTCGAGTTATAACTAAAACACTAAAGTTACGTGATTATAAAGGATAATAAACATAGTAAAAATATATGGTCCTAGTATTTTAGTTATAACGTGGGTTCTAATGGATCTACAAACAAGTGGTAATTTGAAAATCAAAGAGGAAATATTGCTGTCTTATATCTGATGAGACTCGAAAATGGGTCAAAATGGACTTTTTCATCGTTTATTATTATTATAACCACTACAAAAGCAAACTTTATATGAAATATAGCTATTTTTCCTTTATTTTGATGCACAATGAATAGAAAAATCATTAAATAAATCTTAGGATAAGAAAAAAAAATTTGTCGGCCTGTGTTATTCACAATATAAACACAAAAAATTAAAACCTATTTTTTTTAATTATATCAGTTCATGTTTTCGCCACCCTATTAAATGGATCAGAATAGGCTCATCATACTCATTGGGAATGGGAGTTAAAAATACTGTAATGGTTGGGCAAGATACATATTATATAACCAGCGTTTCTCAACCGGGATTTCCTAGAGGTTCCCAACCACTTCCCTAATGGATCCGCAATAAATAGTGATGCTAAAATTTTGTATCTTAAATATTTTTAAATTACTTCATTTTAAATTAAATATATTTAAAATATGTTTAAAAATATTCTATGTTTCTTGCGGTTCCTAAAAAAAAAAAAAAATGCCTATATATTAAATTTTAAAAACTGGTGGTTATACAGCTCGAATGCTAAACGGAAGTAAGATTTTTTATTAATTACTAAAAGATGGTGAGACTGACGAGTAACTAAGAAAACCAACTTGGATTTACAAAATTTATCCAGCTATGTAAAAAATATATGTACAACTTGTCTCACTGAAACAAACTTCAAAAATACTTTGGAGTATTGAAATATTAGATACTCAAATTTAAAGTACAATAGTATTTGAAATACACATGTATCTCAATAATTGCCCAACCCTGTCTTGTCTCCAGTCTATTTCACTGGGATGCATGCGGTAGAAGTATATTGGATCTTACATCTTTCCTAATTTTATTTATATAGATTTTTTTTTATTTGTAATTTTTAAAAAATATACAATATTAGATATTTTAGATGTGTAAAAAACATGAATTTATTTTATAATAAAATTGTAATTAATACGAATGGTGCCTTTAGATAACTGTTAGGGAAGCAACTTCCTTTTCCTTAGTATATATTTTATTTTTATTTGATCTCAAGTAGAATTAAATTTCTATTTAACTTTAGTTAGTCTCTTATTTTCCTTCTTACTCTGTCTGATTTTATATGCCTTTATTATTTTGTTGTATTTTTATATCTATTTATCTTCCCTAGAAATTTTATTAGCAAAGTATTTAATAGTAGAAAAGTAAAAAAATTAATTAACAATTTAGATAGTTTTAAAATTTTCATATTTGAGAGTTAATTACTCTGACTTAATTTATAGAGTAAATTATATTTCTTAGTCTCTTTGCAGAAAATAAGAGATTTGCAAACAAATGACACTCTCTAGAGGTCAAACTACTAGATACAGATGTTCTCAACCTATTTCTTCCAAAGAACCCCTTCTGCAATTTTGTAAGAAAGCCATTCCCCCTTTCCAGAATTTTCTAATTCAAAAACTTTATTTCAAATATGTAATATGCTTTTAATATTGAAAATAAAAGATATCATATTTGCCGATTCCCAATATAAAGATAAGAGTAAATAAATATTATATTTAATATGGATTTACTATGAGTTAAGGATACTAGGTCACTTATTTCACATTAGTAGTTACTCATAGTAAATCCATATCTATATATATAAAATAGAAAAGTATGTGGATATATATGTATGTGGAAACGATCTGATTGGCCATTGCATAGCCAATGCCAAAGCGTTAAATTATTAGAACGATTCTGATTGGTCAGATAGTGATCGTGCTTAGGCAATGTGTTAAATAAATCTTTCCTTATTCTTCCTTATTTTTGAATCAATTTCATTCAGCACATTCTTTCGATACTTACAGTAAGATTTTAAATTTCAATTATTAAATTGGTATGAACGAGACGCTCCCCGCCAGGGGCTAGGTGACGCCGGGCCGAAGGCCCGGTCGTCAGCTAGTTAAATATAATATTTATTTACTCTTATCTTTATTAAAGATGTTTCACCTTGCACCAACACCACAATCTCTACTAATGATTCCCAATATAGTCCAATCAACGACGGTTATAGAAAACATTTTATAGGAGAGAATTTTTTTCTTATGGAATGTGTTTGGGCTAGTTAGGAGGTAAAAATACTAAAAGTCCCCAGTCCTAGCTACTAGGCTTAAGGGTGTAAGGGGGGGTAGAAATGTCCCGTTTTTTTGTTTTTTGCTTATATCTCAAAAACGGTGGGTCGGAGGGAATACGTTATTCTTAGCAAAATAAAAGCTTATAATATTTACTACAAGATTGCTTTTATTTAATTTTTCTCTGTTCCTTATGGTTTTTGAGATATTCGCCCGCGAATATCGTTTATGTATGAAAAAAATAAAATTTGCTATATTTTTCGTCAAACATTTGTCTCTATAACCTCAGCCTTTCTTTTTATAGTAAAAGTACTCAGAAAAGAAGTTGTAGAAATTCAATTTCCTTTAAAATAATATACATTTATGATTTTATCTTCAAATCGTCTGAAGTTATAGCAATTTAAAAATTGCAGGTCGATTTATACATTTTGTTAGAAAACCCCGCAATAGCCCAGTATATAGGGGGGTTCAGCTTACATTTATTGCGGTAAAAGATTTTTTTCTAGTATCGTTTGGTATGATGTGGGTATGCCAAATCTAAGTTTGAGACCTCGAAAGTGTGGGGGACAACTTTTGGTGGCCGAAAAACCTCGAAATTTTCGGACTTTACACAAAAACTCGCACTTTTTTTTGATTTTTTCCCATTTCGACCATGATGGAGCACGTTTTCAACAAATAAATATATACATTTTTAAACTAGATTAAATTTGCTACAATTTAAACAAAGTTTCATCCTAATTGGACTGTGTCGCAATTTGGTTGAAATTTTGAAAAACTTCAATTTTTTGCAAAAAATCTCAGTTTTTCCTTGATAAAATGAAAAGCACTCATCTTAGAAACTTGATTTCTATCTCATTCTCTAGGAAATATTATTGACTTGAACGTTTACTTGGACCACTTTTTTGATAAAACTCTTAGATTTATATATATCCAGAATTTTTCGGACAGGAAATGATCCATTTTTCAAAAAATCTCAGTTTTTTCTTCATAAAATGAAAACCACTTATCCTAGAAACTTGATTTCTGTCTCATTCTACAGGAGATTTTGTTGACTTGTACTTTTACTTGAACTACTTTTTTTGATAAAATTCTTATATTTTAAGATATCCAGCATTTTGCATGACACCTTTGAAGATTCGGAATGGGTTCTGTCCGGAGAATTCTGGATATCTATAAATCGAAGAGTTTTATCAAAAAAGTGGTCCTAGTAAACGTTCAAGTCAACAAAATTTCTTAGAGAATTAGACAGAAATCAAGTTTCTAGGATGAATCGTTTTTATTTTATGACGAAAAAACTGACATTTTTTGAAAAATGGATCATTTTCTGACCGGAAAATTCTGGATATTTATAAATCTAAGAGTTTTATCAAAAAAGTGGTCCAAGTAAAAGTTTAAGTCAATAAAATTTCCTAGAGAATGAGATAGAAATCAAGTTTCTAAGATGAGTGCTTTTCATTTTATCAAGGAAAAACTGAGATTTTTTGCAAAAAATTGAAGTTTTTCAAGATTTCAACCTAATTGCGGCACAGGTTACCATAATCCAATTAAGATGAAACTTTGTTTAAAGTGTAGCAAATTTACTGGGCTATTGCGGAGTTTTCTAACAAAATGTATAAATCGACCTGAAATTTTAAAATTGCTATAACTCCAGACGATTTGAAGATAAAATCATAAATGTATATTATTTTAAAGGAAATTGAATTTCTCCAACTTCTTTTCTGAGTACTTTTACTATAGAACGAAAGGTTGAGGGGATAGAGACAAAAGTTTGACGAAAAATATAGGAAATTTTATTTTTTTCATACATAAACGATATTCGCGAGCGAATATCTCAAAAACCATAAGCAATAGAGAAAAACTAAATAAAAGCATTATTGTAGTAAATATTATAAGCTTTTATTTTGCTAAGAGTAACTTTTTCCCTACGACCCACCGTTTTTGAGATATAAGTAAAAAGCCAAAAAACAGGACATTTCCACCCCCCTTCCACCCCTAAGCCCGGTAGTTAGGACTTGGGACTTTTAGTATTTTTACCTCCTAACTAGCCCAAACACATTCCATAAGAAAAAAATTCTCTCCTATAAAATGTTTTCTATACCCCCTTTTTGAGCGTTCGTTGACTGGACTAATACCGTTTCGCGGTTAAATAGAAAAGTATCAGACAAGTTCATTCGCCAATATGTTTCCCATGACTCGGAGAAACTGTAACTCTCTGCCGACCTCTGTCTTTCCAGTCACTTATATATAGAGTCCGTTTCTCGAAAATGGCTTTAAAGATTTCGATGAAAATCACGCATTAGGGGTTTTTGAGTTCACAAATCAATCTGGGTTGGGGCGGGGACATTTTCTCAAAGGCCTTGGGAAGAGGTATTGTGAGCTGGTTTTTAACATATTTTGTTCTCCCTCAAACGTTAGAATCATTAATAAACATTTTATAATTGTTTTTATAAAGAACCTTATTGATTTAATAGAAT
The DNA here is from genome assembly GCA_024734495.1 of Forficula auricularia. Classification (NCBI taxonomy): domain Eukaryota; kingdom Metazoa; phylum Arthropoda; class Insecta; order Dermaptera; family Forficulidae; genus Forficula; species Forficula auricularia. The sequence continues at coordinate 66,196 of JALMQS010000916.1, forward strand.
AAAAAATAATCAAGAATTTATTTAAAAATATATTTTATATAAACAGATCTCAATTTTGTAAAAAAATAACATATTTTGATAGGTTTTATAATTAAATCATTATTAACAAGTGGTTGAAAAAATGAATCATGAAGTTGAATCAAAACAAAACAAATGGTTGTTCAAATAAACAATAACTAAAACTCTAGCAAAGCTTGGTCTTCCAGGTACTAATACATAATTTATAAAATTATAAAAAGACAGGTATACAATAATTTATAAACTGTACAATATTGCAGTATAGGTAAGTCATCATAATGATAGAAAAAATAATGACTCAAGTTTCTTTTTTTTTCAAAATTTCTTCGAAGGGGACTTTTGAACCTCTATTCAAGGCTGGGTCGTCTAATTGTGGTGCCTGAGACAACGTTTAAAGCGCCTTTTAATTTTTTTTGAAAAACTAATGAATGAATTAATAATAGACTAGGGACTAGGGTCAATCCATTCAAATCACCCAGGTAATGTTGCTCAACATTTTATATTTTACTGATTTTTTTATCATGAGTTCTCTATAGATAGACAGTCACAAAACAGTACTTGAAAAAAATTTATATGTCATAGTTTTTTTTTTAGCAGCCATTTTTAAAATGGTTTTTGTGCATATTTTAATAAAAAACGTGGTTTTCGGAAAGTTTAATTGCCAAGCTATTTTTAAGGATAGCAGAATAATTCAAAAACCAGTGTGTTCAGCAAGAAATGAACTTCAGGTATACATTATTTTAATTTTTCTATCATGCAAGAGAATCAGTCAAACTCTTCCTGTAAAAACTCGGAAAAAATGTACTTTTTAAATCCATAAATTTTTATGAAGAAAAAGAGACTCACTAATAATAAGTTATTTCTGTGTTGTATGCTTATATAACTACCTGCAGTATAAGTTGTAGTCCTGAGAATGCACTCGTTTTTTTTCTAGAGCTTTTCAAAAATGACCGAAACCCTTTAAATGTCAATTTTCACAGGTCAATATCTGAAAAGCGAGTTAATGAAAAAAATTAAAAATTTTACAAAATGTTCTTTATACAAATAGGAATATCTCACAAAAAAACTATGACATATACATTTTTTTCACGTACTGTTTTATGACTGTCTATCTATAGAGAACTCATGATAAAAAAATCAGATAATATATAAAATCATAAGCAACAAATTTTATTTAAATTGGGTGATTTGAAATGGATTGACCCACTTACTTAATACGTAGATAATATAATAATATCTTTTTGTTATTAATTATACATTTGACATAGGTGCCATTCTTTTTGGCGCTTATATCACTGCTTGTGACGATCACTTTGCCTATGAAATAGACCCTGCCCCCACATCACCTTCTATGAGCACATGCTTCATTAAAATTATTGTAAAATGGTCGCAGTTGCTGACAAATAGGTGTTCTTTTCAAAAATTCTAGACACAGTTACTTCTCTTATCTACAGATAATAATTTATTTATTTAGATAATTTTACGGACTAGTAGTGCACTTACAAAAATAAATAGTCATTATAATGTTGTTATTCAGTTCTTATGACAGTCTCCACACGAAGGTAAGTATTCTAAAGTGGTCAAATCTCAAAAAGGCCTGAAAACTTATACTTTTGGAAATAATGATGCCGGGAAACTTCTTTTCCAAAAGATTTAATGATTGTGCGGCCAAAATCTATGGATTATCCTAGACCAATAGTGCAGTATTTCTCAGTTAGGGAATCTACCGAAGTGCGAAATTGACTAGCAGGTTAGATTTTGGGATTCAACTAGTAAATTTGAAGCAAAGAAATTTTCTTCAGCGGAATGAGGCATAATTTCACGGGCGATGACATAAGCTCAATAAAATATCAATTTGAAAATATTTTTTTTTTCTGTTCAATAAAATTAGAAGTTTTTGAAATAACTACACAATAAGTTGGTCAGATCTATAAAAATAGTATATAGGTAATAGGTAGGCATTAGGGTGGTCCTTATTTTGGGTATTTTCGAATTTTTACGGTGGCAGAGGCTCATATGGTTCGAAATAAAATATCCCCCATGTTTCAAGTTTTTATCTCAATTTTAATCTTTGCCGCACATCGATGTAAGTTTCCCATCTAAATAACATGGAGTTTTAGATAGATAGAAGATGCTATTGAAGACATATGTATGGATCATAGCCATGTTTGGGTGTGAAACCTGGACAATTAGGGAAGCGGAGAGAAAGAGATTAGAGGCTTTCGAAATGTGGTGCTACAGAAGAATGATGAATATCAAATGGATGGATAAAGTTACAAATGAAGAAGTTCTTGGAAGAATCGGAGAAAGAAGAACCTTGTGGAAGAGTCTGAAGAAGAGAAGAGGTCAGATGATGGGGCACACACTGAGACATGGGGGACTGCTTAGGGATATCTTGAAGGGGGAGGTGGGAAAGAAAAGAGGAAGGGGAAGGCCCAGATCAGAATATTTCAACCAAATAATTGGGGATATGGGATGCAAGACATTTAGAGAGGTCAAACAGCTGGCGGGGGACAGAGTCGAGTGGAGACAGGTGGTTGCGTCAAACCAGTCTTAGGACTGTATACTCAATGATGATGACACAATAAGTGATATTCAGTCAGCAAGAACTTTATAAATTGGGTTTAAATAAGAATCTTTTAATCCTAAGGCACAGTAGAACCCAGATTATAAAAGTCCCATATTTTTGACATTTCTCTGAATATTTAATATAAATATATGGTATATGTATATACATATTTACAATTATTATTTCAATTAAACAATATCTATTAAAGTTATGTTTAATAATCATGACATTTTAAGTGACTATTCAGATGCGATTTTTTACGATAGATTTATTACAAAATTCACATGTAAACGGTTTCTCACCTAAATGAATTCTTAAATGAATTTCGAGGGCAGATTTCTTGTTAAATCTGGACAAACATACTTCACATTCAAAAGGTAAATCCCCGGAATGTGATTTCAAACTTCCATTTTGGCGAAATTGTTTAGAACATATTGAACATGAATATGGTTTTTCATCTGAATGAGTTCTTAAATGAACGGAAAGACTTCCCTTTTGAAAGAAATTCGAATGACATATTGGACATGAATAAGGTCTCTATGTCTGTCGCCTTAATGTGTTTTTATGTGATAACAGAGCGATTGTTTATGTCTAAATTCTCGACCACATTTAAGACATGAATATGGCTTATCATTATTATCACTTGAATGTTTATGTTTATGGATTTCTAGATTAGATTTTCTAATAAAATCTTTAAAGCAAACATCACATGTATATTGTTTTTGGTTTTCATGAATATCGGCAATATGTCTTTGCAAATGACTTTTGCAATAGTAGCTCTTTTTACAATACAGACACTCATAGGGTCGTTCCCCAGTATGTAATCTGATATACTCCTGATAATGACCAGAATGAGAAAAACGACGAAAACAATAATTACAAAATAAAACTTTTTTTCTTATTCTTTTCTTGCCTTTGATCTGTTCCTCGTTCTTGAAACCTAAAATTTTAATAGAAAATTATTATATTAGTATTTTAATATATAGTATAATTATTAAAGTAGTTAAACTAATAATAAAAAAATTATGTCAGCGTTAATTTTTTTTTTTTGATAAAGTGATCCATCAATTTATTTTCTTTAATTTTTCAATAAAGGAAAATTATAACCCAAACCCTAAAATCTCTCTGAGTGTCTTACATTGTACGCAAATGGCTAATTTTTTTACTTATGACGCGTTCAAATACATTCTAGTTAATAAGAAAAAAATTGGCGTGGCTTAACCAAATCACTTGATCTTATCATACCCTTAATAGATTTATATAATTTTTTATATATTACTATAGCTGCAAGGAACGCCTTCGGTGGGCCTCTTGCTAGCCAAGGGGAAGTCCCTTGGAACCTCCGTCTTTTGAACACTCCCTCTCCTGCATCTCCAACTACTTTTTGAATGCAACCCAAACGTTCTATAATCAAATAATTCCTAGAGGGACGGACATACGTACATATATCGGTAGGTATAGAGATAGGCACAAATGTCCTTTAGTAGCCCTCTGGACCCCACCTCCCAGCCCCCGGTCGGTCTCCCGAAAATATTGGCAAAAAAAACGTCCCGAGGGGGTCAGAAGCGGTGGAAGACCAAAAAAACGATGGAAAGAGAGTTATGACCCTGATGACTGAATATAATATGTTGGAGAAACAGGTGTTTGCACCTATATAGAAGAAGAAGAAGAAATATAAGGCTAAAGTTACAGGAGCGATGTCGTAAGCACCCTCTCTGAATCTAACAAAATCAGCTATAAGCTTAAAAATTGTAATTTTTTTTCGATAAAATTAAATTATTAGATTATTACATATTATTTAATCTTTCCATGATAAAATTAGGTTTGAATTTTAAATACTAATTGAATAATTAAAAAAATGAAATGGTAGTAGGAACATAGATAAAAAAAGATCTTCAATAGATAAATATAAATGAGGAAAAAAACTTATTAAATATATGTAGTTTAAAATACATTTTCTTCTCGACTTACGTTTTTATTCAAGATTACTAATATAAATACTAAATGAAACGATTAAATTATTAGATAAACAAAAACACTCACTTTAAAATGTAAACCGTGCCGATGCTTAAACCTCGCAAGCCAGCCGCTACTTGCTAAAAACTGTTGCGAAGCATCCTGATGATTAGCTTTAATATCCGCGTAGAGACTTCTAGCCTTTGCTCGAATTGATGGTAGGTATAATTGTGTGCTATTTCGAATTTGCTCTTGTAGCCAGATTTTCAATAATTGCTCCATTTGATAAATAGCCCCAGTACGTTGTTTCGTTATTATTGTGGATTTGAGTGGGGCCAAACCCATTACGTGTTCTTTTATTCGATTAGCATCTTTCACTATGGAGGAGATAGTTGATGACGAGAGTCCGAATTCATGTGCAGTTGCTGACATACTATTACCACCTTCATATTTATTTATTATTTTCATTTTCATTTCTAAATCAATTCTAGTTCGTTTACGTTTGGGTTTAAGGCTTAGAAAAGCATTATTTTGTTCACCCCTCATTAACCCTGATAACAATAAATAAATATAAACAAAAAAACGAACAAAATTATTTAGTCCTGTTATTTTTACAAACTTGTAGTATTTTAATGAAAAAATACGTAAGTCGAGAAGTGTTGAAATAAGCAATATTTTTGCGAATTAAGGGAAGGGAGAGTGATGAATGTAATCTATTGAAAACGCATTTACATTTTTTAAAAGGAAGAAGACTAATTTAGATTAAATTTAAAATTAAAATGAATATAAAATTTAATTAAATAACGAATGCAAAGATTTAAGCATCTTTTTTTGAAAAAAGATGGAAATTATTTCATGTTTGTCTTAAAGGTTTGGCTAACGGCCCGGAAAGCTAGTTAGCGCTTGGGTTCGATTCCTAAGGGGACGATCATCTCTGATGTGCAATGTAAAAATATTTTCTCTAAAATCTTTGATTGGTCCTTAAAGTAAATTCATATATTAATATTTTTGAAATAATTTCCATCTTTTTTTCAAAAAAAGACACTCAAAAAGATACTTAAATCTTTGCATTCATTATTTAATTAAAGGGCCCTCACTGAAAACTTTTTTTCAGTTTAGCCTGATTTTTTGCTTTTCCCTTTGGGTTGAAGGGAGTGAAAAATCTTTAGCTATAATTTTTATATATGTTGCATGTCAGCAGGCCCGTGGCTAGCGGGTATTCATTGCGTGCGCCGCACGCAGGCGTTCAAATAGCCAGGGATTTATTTTTGATAAGATTAAAATATGAAATTTATAAAAAAAAATAATTCAAATCATTTAGTTTTTTTTTTTTAAATTTCATATTTTAATCCCATAAAAAAAATCTCTGTCGATTTGAACGCCTGCGTGCAGCGCACGCAATGAACAACCACCCGCCAGGCACGGGCCTGCATGTCAGAGAGATGTTTGTCTTAAAGGTTTGGCTAACGGCTCGGAAAGCTAGTTAAAGCTTGGGTTCGATTCCTAAGGAGACGAATGATGTGAAATGTAAAAATATTTTCTCTAAAATCTTTGATTGGTCCTTAAAGTAAATTCATTTATTAATAAAATTTAATGTTCTCTTATTCTACTCGATGGGATCTAGCATATATCCATTTGTATCAAAGTTTTTTCTTTTTTTAGTTTGATAATAATTGGCCTATCTGCTTAAAAACAAATTTTAAAGACATATGCCTAATTGCAAGTTCTTAACTTTAATAGTTTATACCCTTTTTTGGTAAGGGTCCCTAATTAAAACTAATCAAATTTTAAATATAATATATAGTAATTTGTGTATTTAATAAAAAAATTGAATTTTATTTTTTAACTACATATCAGCGATTTTAACAAAAAAAAATCATTAATATATTCTATTAAATAGAAAATAGAAAAATATTTAAAAAGGTGAGTAGAGAAGTGATAGAAATATGTATATCTCAACCAAAACATTGTGTAAAAATACAGGCCAAGTTCGAAAAAGTAGTGAAATTGCCAAGAATAATTAAGTTGAGTAAATAGTAGATCTCTCAACTTAATTATTATTGGCGAATTTAACTTGGCTACACACTAGATTTCACTACTTTTTCGAACTTGGCCTGTATTTTTAAACAATGTTTTGGTTGAGATATCTCTTTTTGTAAGCTATGAGGAAGCCCGTTGGTCCAAAGGGCTAGAATTTTCATTTTTTGCCCCCCCCCCCCCCCCTTTTGAAGGGGTTGAAAGATAGAAAGTTTGGATTTTTGGAATTTGTCCTTTGTTTGTGTCCCAAACTCTACTAGCAGGCGAAATTTAATGATGCTGGAATGATTGGAAGTATGTAACCTATAGGTTTTGATGAACTGTCAGTGAGTGAGTGCCAAAATTAGCTATTTTCTAAGGTCCATATCTCAGAATCTATTTAAGCTATATTATTGAAATTTGGTAATCTCCTCAAGATGGATTGCATAATTACATGTGTATAATTTCAGCTCTGTATCTCAAATGGATTCCGAGCTGCAGGGGGGGGGGGGGTCGAAATTGGCTCGAAATGGTTCGTGTAAATAGCGTGCAGCGTGTACGGCCAAGCTAATGCTCGAACTTGGGCTGCGCACGCTGTACGATTTGAAATTATCTAATATTGATTAAATTATTAAAAGAAAAATATCGTTAGTAAATATAGTTAGAAGATTAAACCGACTATTAAGGGGAGTTATAAATGAGGCTATGAGCGCAATAGTGGATTAAAAAAAATTATAATTTTGGTTTATCTTTTTTTTTTTTATGCTAAGCTGGTTTGGTCCACTTTTCAGTTGGTCGGTAACAATATTAGTAATTAATTTCGGCAGATAAATCAAAATTATAATTTTGTGGGTTAGTCCATTATTGTGCTCATAGCCTCAAATAATATTAACCTCTATTCCTAATTTTATTAATGTTATTAAGGAGCCAAATTATTATTTACCTGAAATTGAATTATCCGTCATAATTCTATTTTTAAAACGAAGTTTCATTTTTAATATACACATAATTTTACTATTAATGCATTTCTTAAAATGTTTTTCTAGAAAATCATTGCTAATAAATAACGTATAACAATAGCAGCATTCGTAGAGTGGTCCTAGAACAAATAAATAACCATAACCATAAACATAAATTATTATAATATTTACCACTGGTTTTTTTCATATTCGGAATATTATATTTTATAAATCTCATAAGTTAAAGAACATCTTCAACACTGTCTTGGTTTATTACAGTCTTCTCTAATCAGTCGTTCTGCTTGTATTTTATATCCCAGCATGGTCCCCATGAAATTTCGGGCCCGGGACTAAAAATCTGAAGCGGGTCCCTTATTATGGAATAAGTACATATGTTTTTTATGAAGTGGAAAAAGTTTGTCACTCTACGCACTTTTTTTCTAATATGCCCCTTAAAAAATGCACGCCCTGGCCTGGGACTCACAGGTGCACTTGGACCCCTCCCCTTGGGGGGCCATGTATTCCAGTGGAATTGAGTTAAACTAAGTTACAAAAATTAATTATAATTGCTATACAATTGAAAATAGATTACTAGATAGGTTTCACAAATAAAAATATTGCTTATGAACAAAAGTAATATATTTTTGGGAGACGAGCCCAACTTCAGGAGTTTACATTGATTATCTTTTATAATGGCTAGCTTTTCTATGATAGCCAGGAATCATATATCATTTATAGCTATAGCAATTTTGTTCAGGTAGAATAGTGTTCAAGGTGAAACATATTTAATAAAAAAAGAGATTACTAGGTAGGTTTCACAAATAAAAGAAAGTGCCTGGAACACCGAGCGATGCTCGGTAACTTTTTGCCTCTAAATAGCTTAAGTTTTAAATGTCAAGGCTCTGCGACTTATACCGACGACGAGATATGAACGATTAAAATATTTATTTTGCGACATGACTAATTTACACCCCCTTCCTTTATTTCAATCGGATTAAAATTTATACACGACTAATAACTCATGAGACTTGATAATTTCACCAATTTTTAGCGAAATCGTTAGAGCCGTTTTCGAGAAACCGATTGCTCGTTTAATAAGAGTAGATTGCTATTGAGAAAGACTCGATAAATATTTCGGGCGACTAGCCCATCTTGAAATGAAGAAGTTCTTGAAAGAATCGGAGAAAGAAGAACTTTGTGGAAAAGTCTGAGGAAGAGTAAAGGTCAGATGTTGGGACACACATTAAAAAACGGGGGCTTAGGGATATCTTGGAGGGAGAGATGGGGAAGAAAAGGGGAAGGGCCAGATTAGAATATTTGGCCCAAATAATTAAGGATATGGAATGTGAGTCATTTAGAGAGGCGATGGGACATAGCCGAGTGGAGACCTGTGACGGTATCGAACCAGTTTTAGAACTGTGTACTTAATGAAGATGATGAGCCCATCTTCTAACTTCAAGAGATAGTTATTTTTATTTTAATGAGTACAAGCAATAATTCTTTTATTTGTAAAACATACCTAGTAATCGTTTTTTAACTTTATTAAATATGTCTCATCTCGAAACTACAGCATTCCCACTGTGCAACATTGATATAGCTATATATGATATATGATTCTTGGGTATCCTAGAAAAGCCACCTATTCTTAATGACTAAAATAAACGGTCTTGTCATCAATGGACAGCTACACTATAGTATCTCCAAAGTTAAGCAACATGTAGTGCGGTTTGTTCTGAAGTGTCAAGATCTTTTAAAATATTTATATTTACTTATTGTAAAACATCTTTTGATTGATAAAAGGAACATTGTTCTCGAAACAGTTCAAGTTCAATAAAAACCTACTAGATATATTGCAGCTTTCTGATTTTGCCAGTTTTGGTTGCAAATATCTGTTTAATTTAGGATCCACTAATAGATATCCGTTTATTTTTTTATAAAAGAATTGTATTTATTGTTGATGATGCAAAATTGCATACTCAGTAAAATATATCAAATAGAGAAAAATAATATATTTTAGATATCAAATTACTCGTTTTATTATTAGTACCTGGCCACCGAGTGATGCTCGGTAACTTTTTGCTTCAGTTAAAAGCTATATATTAATCCCCGAACCCCCCTAACCCCCTGGACCCCCATCACTTAACCCCACCTCCACCCCCCCCCCGTACCCCTCCACCACTGCACCCTCCCATATCTCCCCACCCTCGCCCCAGCCCCCTTACCCAGTTTTTGCATTTCAAGCCTTGTAGTGGCCCACAGATTATGTGTATATATGTATAGGTATATAAATAAATACCGTGTAATAATTTTTTTAAATTAAATAACAATTTTTGAGTTAATCAATTAAATTGCCAAATTCTAATATAGAAAAAATACGTTTGTGGGATTTAAAACTCGATTTTTAATCAATTAAATTGATTAACTTTTAATATATATATATAATAATATTTGTTATGATCTATTAGTGGAATTTAAAATTAAAAAACCAATTAATAATTAAAAGGAAATTGAATAAAAATGTAATTATACATTTTTATCGAGACAACCACCTGTGAATAATTATTTCAATTAACAAAAAACCCATCAAAAACAACTTAGCCGAAGATGAGACCGTGACAGATCGAATCGCCAACACAAAACCCTCCTAACCCATGAATTTCATCCCAATCGTTAGAGCCGTTTTCGAGAACCCGACCGGATATATATATTTGCTCATTTAATAATATAAAAGATAAGATTCAATTCATTATTCTTTGATATTTTGATAGTGATTTTTCAAAATGTTCAGGTTTAAAACAAACCTTTATGAATGGCATGTGTCGCATTAACTTCTGTATGTAATATATATTCCATTTTTTTTTCAAATTAGGTATATCAGATTTATTATTAAAAATAAGGAGAAAATAAATTCAAGTTGATTTTTGTTGTTTTTGAAATTATTTATCAATATCCAATAAGGTGTGAAGCTAGAAAAGCATAGGTAATCAGTTTGAAAATCTGTTACAAAAAATAAAATACGATTCATTTTTATCAATTTTACAAAAAGAAATATTTTATAATAAAAAAATATGAAGAAAAATAAACTTTTAATGAACTTATTCAATTATAGAGAACCACTAGCTAGAGCGGTCGGCTGTCAATAGAGAAATTCGGAACCGATTCCGACTCGAAAATCTATAGGTATCTATGAAAAATTAGCTGAAAGGTGTAGTTTTTTTTTTTTTTTTACTTTCACATTTATATTCATAGAATATAATGGGGAAGTATTGCGATGGCCTGTCTGGATCCTGACTCTTTGAGAGCTTGTATCTCAGAGATGAAAAAAGTTAATTTCATTTTGTAAATTCTAGGTGGAAGGAATCGATGCCTTTAATAGTTGGAAACCGGATTTAGGACATAAAACCGGAAATTGTGGTCCCCAGAGGCCAAAAAGGGGCCAAAAATCCATTGGTCAGTGCGTATGTATGTACGTAATGTACCCACCTGCGACGCGCCGCGACACTCCTACTTTACACCCCCTTCCTTTATTTCAATCGGATTAAAAATTTGACACAAGTAATAACTCATGACACTTGATAAATACACTAATTTTTAAAAAAATCGTTATAGCCGTTTTTGGGAAAATAAAAAAAAACGAAAAATCTTTCATGTAAATGTCCACTTCCGGTCTTTCGATTTCAACCATAAGCTTGCTGTACTCTTTTTAGCCTATATCAAGCTTAAGTTTCGAATTTCGAAAATGTGAAAGTCGTGTGGTGAGCACACTAGTTGATTTCAGTTGATTTTTTTGGGGGGGAGGGGGTAAATCCCTTGAGATAGTGCTTGATGCCATTTTTTCTAAATTTATCTAGGCTTAATCGATAATGGACCCTTGTTTCATTTTTGGTATTACTTTTGACGAAAATTCCACCAAATGCAGAGGAAAACAATAGGAAACCACCCCCGTTAACAATTTTTCCAGAAAATTTATCGTCACTGTTCGGATTCAAATATGATTCTAATTTAGCGACTTTTTTCTACTGCTTAACAAAATGAATTGTTTGAAAAAAATTTTGCTTGCACTCTTGCGAGAGGGGAGGATAAAACGAGCAAGTGAGGGGGCCGTCTTAAGCAAATTCTGCGCCGGGGTGCGAAAATCAACCCTTGCGTCCCCCTGGCAAAAATTTCTCAAAACTCTGTTTTTTTACATGGTCTAGAGCAGTGGTTCCCAACCTTTTGTGGCCCATCTCCCCTTTCTGGAGGTTGACTAACACCTATCGCCCCTTTTTCATTTTCATTGTATGCCTAATTTTAATTTGAAGTAAAGTGAAAATAATAAAGCGCAAACTCGAAATTAGAAAAACCCCAATCAATGAATTTATTATTGACACCTGGTGTTTCCTTCACTTAAAAAGCCTTCCGACATGACTTAATCTCTCAACCCAAAATATGACAAACATAAATTAATTTATTGAGGTTCAAAAAGTGGGAATTGTAAAGTCCCACCATCCTATTGTCAAATAAGGCATGTTCCAGCATCAAAGGACATGCCGCCTACTACTCCAAAATATTACCATTAAAAATAATTATATTATTATGAAGAAAAAAAATACTCTAAATGCCGCGTTCACAACAGTATGTTTCTTTGTAATTTATTTTTTCTAAAAAATATTAATATAACATTATTTATATTTGAGAATGAAAATTACATTTAACAACTCGCAAGGGAAGTGATTCCATTTCTTTGTACGTGAGTGTATTTTAATTTTTCCACCTTTGAATACTCTCGCCCCCCTGATAACCCAAATCGCCCACTTGGGGGGGGGGGGGGGGGGGGGGGGCCCCCCCCCGGGGGGGCCGACCCACTAAAAAAAAAAAAAAAAAATACGTCTTTGTATGCAATTAGCATAGTGGCCAGATTCGTGTGACGAAATTGGCGAGAAT